>JANRGW010014230.1:0-21565 GCA_024733675.1 Psilopsiagon aymara | reverse complement strand
CGGCGGAGGCATCGCGGGGTGTGCGGCTTTGGGCAGGGAAACGTGAGGTTCCTCGGCGTCTTCGCAGTGTTATTGTATTCTGTTGGCCGGGGAGGGGTTGAAGGGGGTATTTTAAAACTTGTTTGCTCGGGGTGGAGGTGGTTTGTTGAGCTGTGCAGCTGGTCTTGTCAGTCTGCGAGCCGTGTTGATGTTGCGCTTTCCCCCCAAAGATGGCACTGGATGTCTTTCACATTTCCTTGGGATATTATTTTTCATCCCCTGGGGAGCCTAGCTCCTGGTTGGTACAGCTGTAAATCTTTCCCTTTTCACATTCATTCACTCTCGGTCTGTTGTAGATTTGTATTTGGTGCTGGTGAAGAAGGCAGCTCATTCTGTGGGGTGAATCAGAAGCGTGTGTGCTTGGTTTTCCTTAATTCCCGTTTATCTGGTGACCCTAAAAGCCCACAGAGTCGATGTTAAATGTCAAATGAAATCTTTGATTGCTGGGTGAGCACCAAGACTTTGTGTCCTGGGAGGAGCTGTCGCTTACCATTTATTAGTGGTCAGGGTGATGAAGATGCTGAGTACCTGTTAGAAGAAGCCTTCCTTGCTCTTGCTGTGCCTCTCTTTTGCTGGCTGTGGTTTGGATAGACAAGGCAGATTCTTTCTCGTGTTTACCGGATGAGTTTTGGAAGTGCTTAATAGCACTCTTATATTTCTCCTCTTTCAGGTAAATGTGTGACATTTCAGGGGAAGTGAAAAGGGTCTTTTTCCCTGGCTGTCCAGTAAAGGGTGTTTTTTTTGTTTTTTTTTTGGTTCTCTCTATAAATGTGGCATTCAGATAACTTGTCTGAATTTTCGTATAGGTACAGGAGCTATCACTGCAGTTTTCTCAGTGATGTTCTGATCTTCATGTCGATAACTAGGCAGACTGAAAAGGAATGAAAATACGTAATCTTTATGAGTCAGTCTAGAAGATGTACTTATTTGAGAAGCTTTTAATCTGTGTTTTATGAAAATGGATTTGTTCTTTGATTATGTGTTATTGATTGGGTTTTTTTGTCACCTGCTCTTAAGATTCTCCTGAATCCTGAGGTACTTTTTATGTGACACCTAACTCATTTTAGCCTTTTCTACCCCTTTTTCTTTCACATGCTGGCCTGTGATCAGAAAATACTTGAAAATGTGCTGTTTGCACCCTTGCTTTATTTTTTTAAGAAGCATATGAGATTTGTATGCTGAGTAACTGTCCTGTGGAAAATGCCTTGGCCACTTGACAGACCTTCATTCTAGAATTTAAAGCACAGACATCACTTTAAAAAGGAGACTTCCCCAATGGCAATCTGTTGAGCTCTAATGCTGCACGTTCAGACAGAAGAGTGAGGATTGTGCAGGTTTTTTCTTCGTTCTGCCATGCAGAGCACAACCCATACTGTATTCCTGCCCTTTTCCAGCTTGGTTTGGGGGGTGTTCTCAGCATTGTTATTTCTAGTTAGACAGACTATCCTTGTTTCAGCATCGAGTTCAGTAGCGAGTGAGAAGCACTTTGCATGACTTGCCAAGTAAGTGTACAGGTTAGTACTCGAAATTTTTCAGTTTGTTTTTTTTTTAATGGCACGGGGTCTCCTTGCATTCCACACCTATGATGCCATACTCAGACTCTCCCCGTTACTGGATTTTGGCCAGATCCTCAGCTCTGTTGTAATCTTCTGCTGAAAGAACAGTACCAGGTGGCTAGGGTAATTTGTGGTTTGCCATATCATTTCTGCTTTCAGAAAGTATCCAGTTCTTTATTCCTCTTTTGCCCTTGATCTTGTGTATTTGTGTATACATGTACACATACAGTGTTTATTTATACCTTCTTACTATTATTATTTTAGGATTTCAGATGCATGCCAGGTTCCCACTGAATGCCAGAAGTAGTGATCACTACAGATGGAGCCCCAAAGTCAACATGGCAGCGGTGGCTCACTAGTTGTGGTTCAGCAGCCCTCCTTGGATAGCCGGCAGCGGTTGGATTATGACAGAGAGAGCCAGCCAGCAACCATCTTGTCACTGGACCAGATCAAGGTGATCAGGGGCAGCAATGAATACACTGAAGGTCCATCTGTGGTGAAAAAGTCTGGTCCGCGGACAGCACTGAGGCAAGAGAAGCATGAAAGGACTCATGAAATTATACCAGTTAATGTGAATAATAACTACGAACACAGACCCAGCCATGTGGGGCATGTGGTGCATCAGCATAACACAAGGGCTCCCATCTTGAGCAGATCAACCAGCACAGGGAGCGCGGCCAGCTCTGGGAGCAACAGCAGTGCCTCCTCAGAGCAAGGGCTGCTGGGACGGTCACCTCCATCCAGGCCAGGGTCAGGCCACAGATCTGATCGGACAATCCGGACACAGCCCAAGCAGTCATCTCTAGTTGTAGATGATTTGAAGGGTCCTTTGAAAGAGGACTTGACACAGCACAAGTTTATCTGTGAACAGTGTGGGAAGTGCAAGTGTGGTGAGTGCACGGCCCCAAGGGCCCTGCCTTCTTGCTTGGCCTGCAACCGACAGTGCTTGTGCTCTGCAGAGAGCATGGTGGAGTACAGCACCTGCATGTGTTTGGTCAAAGGGATCTTTTACCACTGTTCCAATGACGATGAAGGGGACTCTTATGCGGATAATCCCTGCTCTTGCTCCCAGTCACACTGCTGTTCTAGGTACCTGTGCATGGGAGTGATGTCCCTGTTTCTGCCTTGCTTGCTCTGCTACCCTCCTGCAAAAGGATGCCTAAAACTCTGTCGGGGGTGTTATGACCGCATCAATCGTCCAGGGTGCCGATGCAAGAACTCCAACACAGTCTATTGTAAACTGGAGAGCTGCCCTTCCCAGGATCAGGGCAAGCCCTCGTGATTTTTGGAGGGAGGTTTACTTCCTTCAACGTCAGTTTTTCAGGTTGTAGCTGATTTTCTCTTTTTTTTTTTTTTCTCTCTTTTTTTTTTTTTTTTTTTTTTTTTCTTTTTTTTCTCTCCCTCTTTCCTCCTCTCATTTTGGGGAAGGTTGTTCTTTTGCTTCCTTTCTGTCTCCCCAACTTCAAAGACACAAGTTCTTCCCTTTACATTTTTGCTCTCCTCTTCTTGTTGGCTGAGTGTGGAGCTTTTTACATAGTCATTGCTGCTCTTCGGTAAGCATGGACCTGGAATCTGCATCTGCCACTCACTTTGGCAGGGTCTTTTGAGTTTGTAACTGAACCACTCCTGAAAGAGATAGTGAGAGCTCACTGAGCTCTTGAAGTTTCTTGCTCTGTGAATATCTTCCCAAAGATGTTTTTCTGTTTTTCATTCTCAGCAATTCTGTTATTTTTAACTTAACCCACTGGTTACCAGGAAAAAACAACGTTCATGAGTGAGCTGGAATAAGTTTTTGTGTGTGTTCTGTCCGGAGAGGGTTGTAAAATAAAGGTTTTTCCAAGTGAAAGGCCTGACTCTTCTATAAGCAACATGTTTTTTTTTTTTTGCCTTCCCTCTTATCTTTCAGAACATTCTTGGTTCTGAGAATTTCCCTGCCATTTTTTTTTTTTTTTTAATACTTCTTCAGTGTAACTTCTCTTTTTGATACACTATGTAGATCTTCACATTGGAGACGTTATGGCTGCAGCATACTCATTTGTTTCTTTTGCTGTCAGCTCTTTGAAGGATATTGCTCACTCCACCCTCCTACTCTTGTTTTTATAGTCTATCAGTATCAGTTGATATTAAAGTTCATGGTGTTCATGTATCCAAACAGCCTTCAGGTGCCCTTGAGTCACCTAACTGTTCTTGAGTCCTTGTTTCTTGTGGTCCTTCGATTTAGTGAATTTAGCTCTGCTCTGTACTTTAAAAATTTATTCTGTCCCTGTTCTATTGCCTTAGCCACAAATTGTGGTCCTTTTTTGTATATTTTATGTATAAAACACAAAGTTGAATCCCAACTATTTTTAAGACAAAAGTCTGTTAAAACTTTTTTATTGTAAAGAATATTTATTATGTGAATCTCTATTATTTTATGATATTTATTGCAAAAGACTTTGAAAATGTACTCATGTCTGAATATAACAAAATATCAATACTTAACGAAATAAGAATGACACGAAGAAAGTACATATGTTAACTATAATGCAGAAAATATATTAATTAATGAAAATGGCTCTTGTTCTTTTGTTACAATGACAAATAGGTTGTGAGCTATGTGCCTGTGTTGCTGGGGCTTCTCCTCCCTGTGGGTCTGTGAGGTGGCAAATAACTTCCTATTGATACCTTAAAACCACGAGTCTGTGCTCTGGTTTAGTTTACCTGATTTTAAGTTTTTTCCTATATATCAAATTTTTTGCTCTGAGATATTTAGTGCTGTTGAGTGTATACATTGTGTTTAACAGTGCTAAGAAGTCTAGGCCCTATTTATTTACCAAAGCATTCAGAAATACAGTTGTGGAGGAAGAAACCATAACTTCAAGTTTTTGTTTCCTAAAGAACACCAAATTAACCTGTAAGCCTATTTTAAATTTTCCTCTATAAAACTTCTTGGCTGGTTAAATTGTACAACAGTTGAAGTAATGAATCTACCGAGGTAAAACCTAAATAAAAAGGGGAGGGCAGGATAAAAAGATACTGGTTGTGTTCCTGCAGTTTGCTAGTGTTGAAATTTTGGGAGGTAGTGTTTGCGTTGAACATGTCTATGGCTTGTTTGATTCTTTTCCCATATGTTTTTTCGATGTCAACTGCATCTATCTTCTGTCTTTAAATTAAAAGCTCTTAAGGGTGACCTAAGTTCACAGCTACTTGTGGCCATTTGACACATACTCAACAAAAAAGCTTTTTATTGATTGAATGGGAAACCTCATTCTTCTGTTCATGTGGGTCAAGGCTAACACCACAATTCTAAAGTAAAAAGTTTATTAAATGGATGTAATTTCAGACTAAGTGGTTCTAGAGAAACTGCACTCTGAAGACAGTAATAACTTGACAAATGTGTCATATCTTGCATTTTGAGGTCCTGCTGCTTCAGATTGCCATGTTCAAGCTGTTCTGACTCCTAGCATACTGATCACTTGATTAAGCTCAGCTTTTATAGTTATTCTGTCAAAGCTGATCCAGTGCCTTTATAATGGGCTGCTTGAAAAGCTGTATGCCTTATTAAATGGCCTGGATAACTTCTGCGAGGTACGAAGTGAAATCATCACCTGGCTACATGTAGGAAACAGTATATACAGTTAGTGATGCTGCTGTCCTGGCCTCTGAGAGACAAAGTTGATGGCCTGGGTGGGTTACAGGGTAGCAGTGTGCATATACAACGTTTGCTTTCCAAGATTTACTCTTCAGGAAATGATGCAAAGCTAAGACAACAATGTTTCTGGGGAGCAGGCGACTTGCTTTGCTGTCACCAGTGCTTCTCTAACAGTGGAACAGCCCTTGGAAGACAATTAAATCCTTGTCAAATAGCCCTTGGAAGACAATTAAATCCTTGTCAAATGGTCTTCCTTGGTCATATATGACCATTTTTAAGACTGTATACAGACATTCAAAAGTACCAAGGCAACTGCCTCTCCATAGCTGGGTACAATCCAGCTCTGTGTTGGTTTGATGGTTAAGTTTGCTTAAAGAGTGTTAGGTATTCCTCTTCATGAGCAGTGTTGTATTGCATACCTCTTGTCTCTCTTTTTTGTTTCAGCCAAGTGACTTATGTGGGGTTTGGTTTGGTTCCTAGCAGAAGAGATGAAAGCCCGAAGGAACTGAAACATATTCTGTCTTTTATTATCTTCCATCATGAGTTATGTCATAGCACTGTTTCAGATTTTGTTATAAAAAAAAAAAAAATCAACAACAACCTACACTCTAGTTAGTCACACTAACAAATGTTCCCTTTACTAACTAAAATTTGGGAATAACTTCAGCCTGCTGTTCCTCAGGAGGAAAAATTGACTGAACAATGAGACAACTCCTTGTATTTACTAAATGGTATTCTAGTTGACAGGTGTTACCTGCAAAAGATAGTGTTAAAGCAATACAAATAATAGTGTTTGGGTTGGATTTTTTTTTCCTTGTGTTAGGAGCTGTATTGTTTATAATGCACATGTAGAGGTATTTGAGTTGACTTGCAGGTCCCCTGGAACATTGCCTTATGTTACGGAAATGACTGAGACTTATCCTGGGCAGACAGATTTTGTGGTGTAGACCACACAGGATTGCATGAGAGCAAGTTAATATCCTTTTAGCAGAAAAAAAATGAGCATGCTGACAGCTGCATGAAGTAAGCCTCCACAGCTTGAGGGGACAAAAGTTACTTTAAATATGCCCTAAGTGGTTAGTCCTTACAATCTGCTCTTTCTGCAGGTTAGCAACTGGAATGACCAGCTAGAGATCCTGTGTTTTTTTTTTTTGTAAGGGCGTTTGCTAAAGGCTAATGAGATTTCTGGTGATGAGGAGACTGAAGTGCAGATTTGAGTTCTAACTCAAATTGGGCTGTCTGGGTTGCTTTCTGTGCGTCAGTAGAGCGCCAGACTGTCATTCCAATGTAGGTCATAGAATCATTTCTCAATTGTTTTCAGATACTTTGGGACCCTATCTTGAAGAACAGAGAACTCTGTACAAAATGGTTGTATAATTAGGTGGCAAGTTCAGCTGACCTACTAACCTAATTGTATAGGTCAGTGGCGGATTTGCCTGCCATCTGCTTCTGTACAGCATAGTCCTGTGATGTGTTGCGTAAAGTCTGCGATGAAGGAAAAAGGGAAGTCCCTCCAGAAAGCTGGAATTCAAGTCTTGGTTTGCTTACTGTCTTGAAATTTGTGGCAAGAAACGTGTTTTGGAAACAGATAGTGAATAAGTTTCCACATTCCCTACTCGGGGGTTCACTAAGGACAGCTTCATTACACTAATGCTGGTGTGGATGATAGCGTGTTCTGCAATGAGATCATGCTTAACCACTGAAAAGTACTTGCTCTCATTTATAGTTCCGTATCATAAAGACAGGTGGGAGAGGATTAGCTCCCCTGTCTGTGATAAAGCAAATCTGTTAAGAGGGATTAGAAGGGCTAGATGAAGTGTTTTAGTGGGCTTATATGAAGTAATAAGATTTTTGTCCTGGAGGAGTGTTCGGGACTCTCTCATACTTCTGTATTTCTTGTTCTGCTGAAATTACCTCCAAATTCTAAGGAATCCTGGTTAATAGTTGGCTTTCTTCCAGCGAGAACGTTTGTGTCAGTCATGGTGGTGCTTCAAAAAACCTGGAAGAAAACCTTTCTGTTCTGCTGTCACAGAGCTGGATTCACCAGCCTTGCACAGTGCATGGGCAGCACCAGTCTTGTTCTCATGAATCTTCTTCAGCAGGAAAGTTGCTTTTAGGGCAACTCTTGATCATTTGTTCTTCCTCGCTGTAGATGGTTCTCACCTTTCTCTCACTGATTGAGTAGCCAAGGCATGGCTTGTACCCTTGGTATTTACTGAGCCATATGGGCCTGTGGTAATAAGCTGTATAATTACAGGGAGGATTTATTAAAAAAATTCCAAGGTATCCAGAAAGAGTTTCCTTCAGCATGTTCTGCTTCCATGTTAGAGCATGGACCTGGTCTGCCATCAGTATGTGGAGCTGGTGCTGCACGGATCAGTTTCCTGGTGCTGGCTCAGCATTTAAAAGAGTACAGTTGTTCAGGCTCTTTGTGCACCCTTGCACTGTGAATACTTGCTGTAGGCTTGCAGGCCATGTCCCCACCTTCAACTGCCAAACACATGCAGGGACACAGATTCCTGCAAGCGCTGCAATGAGCATTGAACTTCACAGTTGCATTTTCTGTGCCTCTGTGCATGTGTGTACTTTAGGAGTGAGCTTTGTTTTTATGAGCATAGCTAGTTGTGTTTAGGTACTGATTTGTTCTCATTTCAGCTACATACCTTGCTAAGGCTGTACATGTGTATCCTGCCAGATACTGTGTTTCTTGGCTGGAGCGTGAAATCCAAACTCAGTGTCTGTTAAAGGCAAAAAGAAGAATATGGACATACTGTCCCCCATATCAGAAGCCAACACAGTTGGAACGAAGTGTAATTCCTAGAGTGATATTTAGTGCTCAGTTTATATTTGTGATACAGAAGAGTGCTAGTGTTTTTCCTATCTTCATGCTTCCAACTGCCACCCACACTTCTGCTGAAGGTGTCTTGAGATGAGCTACTTCTTCATTTACTTTATTAATAAGCAGAAATACAGGACAGATTTCCTGCAGTCCATACGTGATCTTATTTCTGAGGTTTAAGTACACAAAACTTCTGATTTTAGCCTCAAAAAGAACAAAAATTCACCTGGATCTTTCAGTATTCCTGATGCATGCAAGTGACAATACTGTAAAAGGAAGATAAATAGTTTATTTCCAGGGGAATGTCATTGTTGTGCATATTACAAAATTAGCTCTCTTCAGCTTGAAAATGTCATTTTTGTGAATTGATCTTTTCTTTGAGGAAAAAGAGCCATACATTTATTTTCATCCTTAAAGAAAGGTGTGTCTGATGCCATGCTTCTCTTGCATTGTAAGTATGCCCTGTTTGGTAAACCTTTGTGTACATGTACAGTGCTATGAATCTGAAAACAAATATCCTACAGAACACATTGTCAACAGGCACAAATGTTTGACAGAGGCAGTACTCTAAAGGGCTGAACCTCATTGTATTTGTGCAGTAAAGAGCACAATGGGACTTGCATCCTGCCTGACCCGACAGGGTTACTACCGTGTTATGACTGGGGTAATAGTGCAAAATGATTCTTCTGAATGAGGCTGATGGGTTTATACCATGGATGAAGTTGGCCAGGCCACAGTGTGCTTACACTGGGGCCTAATGCTAGTGCAAGCTGGTCTGAATGGGCTTGATACATGTAGTAGGTTTTTTTCCTTGTTTTCTTTATCTTTTTATTAATTGGGTTGGTAAAGCAGCACACTCTCTTATGAAGGTCTAGCATTCTGAGTGTTGGGATGTTCTCAGCTTATATGACAAAGTAACTGTGAGAAGTAGCTGGAATACCCTAAACATACACTGAAATTACATAACTGATTAACTACTTAATGGATATTTTAAAGGAAATCACTTGTCTTCTGGGGCATGCTTCAACTTCCAAATCATCTGACAGCTCTCCCACTGCCATGGGATTCTTCTTCCACACTTCTAGTAGGAGGAAAAGCTGAAGTTACCTGACCTGGCAAAGATCCTCTCCAAAGCATCATTTCTTGTGTGATGTTTGATTTGATGCTTTTGGATCCATGCACTTGAGTAGGGCACTTCACAATGACAATGTATAAACTAGTTGCCTGGAAAGAAGGGGTAAGTGCTGGGGCTTTTCTCTATTTTTTGGATACTGGGAAATTGCGTGGTACCTTCTTTTTAATAGCAAGGTCTCCTAGCTGCCCCTGCCCAAAATCCATTTTTGGCACCATTTATATCTTGCCAAAATCAAGTTTCAATTTAACCAACCCTTTCTTTTAGAGAATAGTTGTTCAGCCGTTCATTTTTCTACATAGCGTGTAAAGCTCTGCCTGATGAAAAATGCTGACTGCAGGAGCCATCTGTGCTACTACTGAGGCACTTGAAGATTTAATACATTTCTACATATTCTGCATCAATTCTGAATCATGGTGAAGATCAGCCTGGTAAGTCCGGATGGGAAACACAGTATATTTGGATCTCATTTTTGTGTTGGTCTGAAGTTCAGATCTAAGTATGAACTTTGTCAAAGTTTGGCAGTACCTGGTGTCTGGTCTCAAGTTTACTGATCTGAAAGAGTGTGTGAGGAAATACTGTTACCGTTAACAGTGCATCAATTCTACCACATTACATAGTCAAAAGGTATCTCTAGGAGAGTTGGTATATATACAAGAAGCCCTTCTGGAGCTTTCATAGAGATTTTTGTATGGGCTTTCAAAACTTGAGCTTTAAAGCCTGTGTGCTTGTTCCTCTGCTTTCTGTCTCTTGCCCTGTATTGGAGCAGGAGCACTTGCCATGGTAGTTCCAGAGTCACCCATTGCTGCTGCTGGGTGTAGATAACATGCCTTGTAGATACCTTCCTCTGATTTCCCATTCCTTCTAACTCACTGGGTTTGGAATTACTCTATCTGTTCAGGTGGCAAAAATTGCAGTATCTCCTTAAGAATTTCCTCAAAGCATTTTGCATTTGGACTTCAATTCTTTTACATCATCTATGCCCGATGAAATAGCTATGAGGAAAATATTTCCCTTTTGCTGCTGGGAGAATTGGGGCTGGGACCAATTTAAAACATTCTTGATAGAGCACACTGTACAGCGTGAGCCATCTGTAATGAACAGTTCACATTAATTAGTTTGGGTGTTTCTTTTTTAATAATATTTGCAGGTGGCAGTGATCCTGAGCTCCGGGTGACCGCGCCTGGGTATGTGGGAAACTAGGTAGGAGCCTCAATAATACATGTTACTTGCAGGGCTCAAAACTGGAGCCACATCCTATGGCCTTCTAATTAAAACTCTTTATTTCCACAGATTTATTCTGTGGGACTTACTAAATAGATCAGCCTTGGGTTTCTAATGGTGACTACTTGAGGAGGAATGTAGCCTTTGTTACTGAATAGTTGGGAGCAGATTACCGGGCTGCCAATTTCCTGTTGCCTTTCAGAGCTGCAATTTGAGCCCTATTTGCTCCTGGCTCTTGCACAATTGAAAACAATGGGTGGCTTCTTTCAGGTTTCACTTCAGAGCTCTTAGAAACTGGGGAAGTGGCAAAAGCCCTACTTTACAGGTAATTAACAATAGATAATGTTTGCTCTGCATTTTTCCCTTTTTCTTTTTTTATAATGCTGATAAAGGTAGAAATGCACACCGAGCTCCTAATACTGCTCCTGCGGATGGAGTCCCAGACATAACCCTGGCAGGATGATGGTACTGGGTCAAACCTAACCCCAAGTGAATAAATGAGAAAGCAGCCCAGAAGAGCTGCGGAGTTGCTAGCAATGCTGCAGGCCACGCAGCAAAAGCTGAACACGCTCCCTGTCTCAGTCACCCCAGAATGTGTTTACTGTTGCAAACCTGCTCTTTGATTTAGGGCCCCTTTTATTGTATCCTATATCTGCTTTATTAGGTGCTCGCTTCTCATACAGTATTGACGTTTATGTAGGATAGTTAAATGTTTTCTTGTGTGTATTCAATTCTAGGAAACCACCTGTCCTATAAAGTTTATCTTAAATACAGAAGCTTGTTTTATTACATAAAGATACAAGTGTCTGTTGTTTAACCTTTACTTGTTAGTGGAGGGCTGTGGACACCAAGGAAGAAGATGAAAAAAAGTACTCATGCATAGTTATTAGTGTTTATCTAAAAATGTATTGGGGCAGACAGAAATGTTGAAATTGGGAAGCTCAGGCTCCTTGCAGGTAGCAGGGAAGAGATAAACATCAGAGTAAGCATCACCTGCCCTCAGAAGTGGATGTTGAGACTGCACACTGTAGGCTGTGAGACAGTTTTGAAAAAAGAAATGGAAAATGAAAATGGACCTTAAACTATTCTGATTGCAGAAACTTTTCAGTCATGTAGAGCTAACTATTTATTCAGCCTTACTGTATGTTTGGGAACTTCCTGAGGACGCAGGAGATTTGCATGTACACATAATGTAGTTGCTCAGCATGTAATTGCCTACTTGCATTCTGTATCTACCAACATTATGTGTGCAAAAACTGAAGGAGAGGTGGAAAAGCTCACCCTGGTAGAACCTGCTCCAGTATATCCTGGTTAATACAAGTAGCACTACTCAGGTTTTTGCTCTGGGTGAAACTGTTAACTTGTGTTAACTGTTTACTTGTGCTCGGCATATCCCCCACATTTGCCCTCTCAAGGCAGCTTCTGGTTTTGTTTGTCTCTCCCAGTTTGGTGGGGAGTTTGCTGTCATGAGAAACTGCTGCCTCCCTTGGTAATGCTGATGCAATTGTAGATGAAACACAGGTTACTTACTGGGTCAAAGGAGGAGGAAGGGTCTTCAAGTGCTTGACGCTGGTGGCAGGGGCAATGTCATACAGTGCCATACCTGGAGGCAACACGTGCTCCTTAGGGCTGCCTGTCTACATTAAACATGGTCTCAGGCTCTGAGGCAGTCATCTCTTTAGTTCATTCCTTAGTTCCCTGCTGAAGCCACAGCTTTGTAGGTGGCTACTGAGACTGCGGACTTGGACCTAGAGCTACAAGCCAGAAATGGGACGTGTCTAGCAGCACCTGAGGAAATTCTGTCTGTGTGCGCAGTCCACATCCATTTGAACAAGTAAGCAAAGTATTAAAAAGAAATGAAAACAAGAAGCTATTCTGCACTTTATGCCTGTATTTCTGAGTTTCCCAAGAGGCTTGTAGAATTTCATTGGCTCTAACTGTGAACACGGCTTTTGCTTCTTGTTCTCACCATCTGCTAGACTTGGCAAAACCAGGAGTGTTTGTGTACAATACAATCAATGATAAAAACACCTCCTGTGACATCAAGCTGTATGATATGTAGCCTTTTCCTCCTCTGTCTTTTGCATTCTGTGGGCACAGAGACGGTACGTGGGGATATTTGCATGTGCACTCAGCGTAAACCAAAGTTTTTTCCTCCCTTACACCTAAAATCACCCCAGTTCATTTGGGCAGACAGTTGTGTTTGTCAGTCTTCCATCGTATTTGTCAGAAGATATAAATTTGCCAAAACTGATGATAGGCAGAGGAAAGCCTGACAACTTTGTTTTGATTTTACGTAACCTTTACAATATCCTCCCAGATAAGTAGGTGGTATGCCAAAACAAGAGAATAGTTAAAACTTCTGATGATCTCACCCGATCTCTCTGTTTCAAACAAGGCTCTTTTTGATGGGTTACAAGACATGACATCAGAGTTTTCAATTTCATGCCCACGGCACACTGGAGGGAGCCTGCAGCTACGGTGGTGAGCATTCCACAGAGGCCAGTGCAGTCACTGCATAGTAAGGGCAAAAGACAAGAAATGTGAGCAACATCAGCAACAAAACAATGGACGAGTTGTATCTGTGTGGATACACCAGAGTTGGAAGGACAAGCGATTTTTTAATTTCCCAAAGCTGGCTTGAGCCATGGCTGAGGTACTGACCCCAGGTCTTCCTTCTGTAGAGATAACTCTCATTCCTCAGTCTGATAGGACCTATTTTGTAGTTTTATATTCACATAAAATTATCTGCTGTCCTGATAAACTATGATCTTATACTTCATGTATGTAGGAAGTGGTGTGAAAGAAGGGACTAAGCCTTCAAATCTCAACCTTGTGCAGGGACAACAAAAGAAACATCCTATCTTCCTGCCTCTGTTTCACACAGTACAGGTAATCCTGATCATAACGGGTATTTTATAAGATATTACTGCTGTGCATTGGTGCTGTACAGAGGCAGGGGAGGACCACTAACAGTGCTCTTCAGCCTTGGCTTTGAAGGCTGGAGAGGAGGTATTACACAAAGCCCCATTTTTGCAGCTGACCTCTATAGGGCAGATTAAAACAACCAAGGCTTACTGGCAATTATAATTAGGCCAGGGTGGCACTGCCCATGCCAGTGGAGTGACCTCTGATTGCTCTTTGTCCTGTCCTTGGGCATGATGACAGCAGCTCTTCCTCAAGCATAAACAGTCTTAGGATTCATTTTCTGTCAGATTCCAGGTCCTCAGGTCTATTATCTTCTTGGAAGAACCAGCAGGTAGGACTGGTTCCAGTAGGCAATACCTGTTGACCCACTGGCTTGGGAGTTTTTACTCTCTTTGGGGTAGCCACATGGTTTTCCTTCTCATGGCAGCTGGTCCCATCACTGCCCTGCAGGAGTGCTCTGCAAATCCCACTAATACTGCGTGCCTTGGTATCTCCTTGATGCCCCTGTGGCATTGTCTATGCCCCTGGTTCCAGCTCCTTCCCAGCTGGATAGATGGATGGATGTGGTTCTAGTCCTGTATACTCATCCCATCCCTTAGGGTAGAGGTATTTAGGCTCCCTCCCCTTTCTGAGTGCCTGGTCTGGTACCCCTGGATAATGGACAGTTGTTATCCTTAACCAGACTCCTGATGTCTTTTCATATCTAAAGAGTCTCAGGTTCGAGTTTCTAGGGGAGAAATGGCTTCTGCTGCTTGTCTCTAGTAGTCTCAGTTCAGTCCAGGTACAGAGGAGACGCTACCTGGCAAAGGGAAACAAGTGAAAGCACTTAGTCATCTGCAGTCATTTCCTTAACAAAAAGAATTGATACTGTAAGCTGGTGCATAGCTTGGGGGTTATATTCTTATCTAGACCTAGGCAGGAAACGTTATGATTTACAGCTGAATGTAAGGAATAGTGATTGCATGCCTAATCTGCACAGCAGATTACTGGAATATATTTCCCTCAGGGTACAAACCTGGAGGATTCCAAATCAGCAAGACAGAGCAGTGCCTGTGTGGGTGGTTGGATAAGGAAGTTAGGATACTGAGAACATGGTAGACTATTGCTTCAGAATCTGCAAAATCAGGACAAAATGTGAAAAGCAAATCTGTCCTGAAGGCTGTAAGCAGCCAATGACCATTGGGATACACCAGTTTCTGCTCCTCCAGAGTACCTGTGTTGCTCCACAAAATTAGTGCATTTACCGCAGCTGAGGCAACACCCAGAGCAAGAGTCTTAATGGTACTATGCAGTAGTGTTCTTCTTATTGTAGCTTAGATTTGGTGTTGGTCTTCTCCAGGCTTACAGCAAGACCTGCACCCTTGAACCTAGGCATTATTACAGGAAAGGCACACTGTGTTCCTACATGCCTTCTGGAGTCCCACTGCCTTTTTCCTTTTTGCTGGAGCTCCACTGGAGTATGTGGCATGTATTTGGTAAGTCTCTGATAGGGTAGTAGATACTGTAAAGTGTGCTTTGGAAAGTGTGTGGGGTGATAAAACTGGCCTGCAATCTGTGGTTAAGCTACAGGGTTTTGGTATGTGAATTACAGTTTCTGCTCTCTGCAAAACGCTTGCTTTGAGCCTGACGGAGAGCCCAACTCAAGGTGCTTACCAGACAAAGGTCCACTTTGTTGGGTGCCTAACCAGAGATGAGCCTTGTCCAGGACAGCAGCTTTGAGTGGCTTTTGTGATACAAATGGTGCATGTTTAAAACCTTGCAAGCTCTCTGTGGGGCTGGGAATGGGAAGCTGTTTGTTTGAGGGTATTAACTGTCTGATAGCATGCCTTGCCTGCATGGTGGTGGCGCCAGGAGTAGGGTAGCTTGGAAATGCCACTTGCAATTAAAACGTGTATTTTCAAGTGCAACTCTGTTGTTTGTTCATGCTGGGAAGGGTTTCCTATCTTTCAGAGTCTTTTGGTCGCTGGGCTACACTTAATAGGATGAGATTTTTTTTCTTTTTCTTTCCCCCTTGAACCACAAAGCTGACAAGTTATCCAAGAAAGAGGCTTGTAACTGATGCTTGTAACTAAGTGAAGTGGAAACCAGGGTAGCTGCTTAGCATAGGGCTAGTGGGCATGCTTAAAGAAATACCTGTGGGTCTCTTGGCTTTTAGTCATGGTGTGTGAGAGCAGAAACTGCCCCTGCTGCAGTGAAGATGTTTGTCTCTGTTATGACTGGAATATGAATATTGTACTGCTGGGCTGTGGAAGCATCCCTTTGGGTGGATTTTCCTTTTGGGGCATTACAGGAAAGGCTAAATTTGCTTCTGTTTAAGAGCTCTGTGTAAGTTCCTGTTGGAGGTTAATGACCTTGGGTTTTGGGGCTGTGATCTTCCTGATGATAACCTCTTCATCTAGCCTTGACTTGTCTGTAAATGGGCTGCTCTGGAGACACGTTTTCTTAGATAACTTCTTCTCCTTGCACAGAACTTTATTGTTCCAGTAAGTGGTTTCACTTTCTCAGGTGTTGAAAGTGGCTGTTAAAGTAGCAGCAGTCTTAACCTCAAGCTCACCTGCTTTAAAGTTTTTCCACCTTCAGATTTTTTTTCCCACTAGGTTTGCAGGGTGTGTGAAGTGCAGTTTCCAATATGTTTTATGGGTTATATACCTTGGTCCAAGAAACAGGAAAGGGCTTTTTGCTCAGCTCTTGAGGAAATGGGGAACATGGTGGGAAGGTCCTTTCCTGTGCTTTTCTAACACCTCTGGGTGTCTAAAAATCTTTAGAGAAAAGTTCTATGACTGATTAGAAACCCTTAATTGGGTAAAAACAGAGAATAGATCTGTACTGAGGGGCAAGTTGAATTACTTTCCTCCCCCACTTTATAGTAGTCCACTTCAGCTCCGTGGTTTTCCCTTGCTGGCTTTGTGTCTCCAAATTATATTCCACATACACATATCCATTTAATATTCAGTATTTTGTTTAGGCTATAGCAGAAACACTGACATCTTTGCACTGTGCCCTAGCTTTGCAGAGCTGTGAAGAATAAATAGTGCAGCTGTTGCAGTGCTTGGTTTGACCATTTGGTCAAACTGCTGTGGTAATGGTTTTTTTTCTGTCCTGTAGCAAGCAAGCTGTGGTGGAGGACCTGCTGTGTCAGGCTTCTCTGTTTTAACTAGTGCTTTGTGGGCTTTTTAGTATTGTGATGTGGCTTTTTTAAGAAAAAAAACCCCAAATGTCTCAAATGTGAAGCTGTGTCAGACTCATCCAGAATTCTGGAGTTTTTCTTTCTTTTTTGAAGGTGGTCTTCAAAAGGAAAATCACTAATTTTCTCACGTGATGTCTTGGTGGATCCCTCTAAAACATATGTCAGTGTTTCCCAGCTGCCTTGGTTTCTCATGCAGATGAGCTCTGCCAAACGGTTTCCTAATGCACCCTGTTAGGACAAAGGCTCAGTTGTTGTTTTCTATTGATAAACTGGACATTTAACTGCTTCGTTTCCCCCCTACTACAGTAGAATTAGTCGATGGCTATTTGCTCAGGCCCCAATCCTTGGGCTTGCTGGGACAATTGCTCAAGAGGCTCAGATTTAGAAACCAATGAATATCAAGCTGAGCCTCTGAACTAAGCTTTCTTTGAGATGAGCCAGAGTGACCTGCAGCAAGCTGTAAAGAAGAGTGAAATGACCCACCCCCCCTTCCCTTTCCGAAAGGAAAAATATTTCCCAGAGCACTGGGAGCCCTCCTGACTTCCTCTCCTGTGAATTCTGGATTAGTGTGATTTGCATGCTTAAAGTTAATTCACTAGTGAACGGAGGAGGCGTCTGGGAGCTTGAATACATTCAGCTTCTTGCAGAGAAGTGCCAAGGGCCTCCAGTGTGAACTGCGTAGAGGGGGAAAGTGAGGACATGTAGGACAACTGCAGGAGTGAAGGGAGGGAGGAGGGGTTGTACCATTTGTACTGAAGTGTTTGCAATTCTGCCCTCCCACAGGCCATGGCAACTGGACTGAATGTAATCTGGCCCTTTTATTTTCTTGCTTTTATTCAAATGAGGCTATATAACAAGTGGAGAGTGAGAGAAAGGGGGGAAATGCATGAAGTATACACAATAAAGGTGATACTGCTGAAAAATGCTATTTGCTGTTTCAAAATGTTACCAAACTCAGTGTGTTTGGAGGGTTGGGAATTTGAGTGTGTTTGGTCCCTGGGAGGTTTCTTCTGAAACCATCATTAAAAACAAAATGAAAAACCAGATGGAGCTTTTTTTTATCCACAGGCCTTGCTCTCTGATAAGAACCATCTATCACAGCCAAATTAAAACCTGGGCTTTGTCTTGCAGCTAGAGCTTGATAAGGCACATCTGCCTGTTGGGAAATTTCCCTTTTCCAATGTCTTGGTGCCTGGTAAAGGTGCTTTTAAATTGCAGAAAAGAAAAGTTTGAATCATTGCACAGAGTCACTGGCCCCGCTGAGGGGGCTTTTTCTCTCTTCTGAAGAACAGACCGTGCACAAAGCCAGATGGTTCCTGTCTGCTGGCCTTATTCAATGCACTTCCTCCCACAGACGGGAGCCCTTTTGCTCTCCTTCCACCCCCCCTCTTTCACACTTCCACCACTGGGCCTTTCTGTTCTGCGACTGGAAATAATCTTTTATTGCCCAGTTGTTCGGAAGTGACCTTTTGCCCTTGATTAGATAGCACCAGGCTCTATCACCGGATTGCTTTTGAGATGGCAGTTGCTTTTTTGTGTTCTCTGATCTGGTGTTAGGGAGAACAATGCAGGGCTTTGCAGAATTTTAGCCTGGCTAAGGCCTCATGTGGGATGGCTGGGAGCAGGGAGGGGTGGCATTGGATAAAGCAGTCTCGCAGACCATGATTAATTATATGAAAACATTTCCTTTAATAAACTGCAAAACAAATTGTGTTTTGGTTCAGGATTTTATATTCATCTTGCTCACTGATGCGAACTGCTGTGTGCTGCTTTGCAAGCTGTTAGCTGCTTCTCAATGGTGAGGGGCAAAGCTACTCCTTGGTTCCCTTCTACAGGGTTTTCATGTGCCTGGTTGTCAGGCAGGTGAGCTAAAACCTGCCCAAAACAAAGGGGCCCAAAACCTCCAGCTGGCGTTGAGCATTATCTCTGTGTTTTACTGACAGGGTGGCCTGAAGAGTTAGTTTTGGGGAGATGCTCTCGGGCCTTGGAGGAAATGGCTGATGCCTCTCATCTCCAGAAATCAGCTTTGGTAGCTGTAAAAGAAGAGGCATTCCAGTTACCTATAGACAGACAAGAGGTGGTGTTTAGGGAAAGGTAAGGAATTTCTGTAAAATGTAGTAAGGAGAAAAATTGTAGTTTTTAAAGAAATTTTAAACATCAGTCTAGAACGAATGGTTTTATATCTCAGTTGGCATGTCACTTATATACTTTTCTGTTATTTTCTATTCAGCATAAAGTGTGTTGCACGTATTTGGTGGTGGTCGGGTAGTGGAAATCTCCTAAATAACTCTCCTTGAGCTTTAGTCTAAAACCAAACCAAAGAAACCCCAAGCCTACCTTTTCTTTCCAGCTTGATCTGGATGACTTAGGAATAGCAGGAAAAAAGCTGTTACCCTGCAGGTCATTCAATGACCCAAAAGCAATAATCAAGAAAAATTTTGTTTTGTTCTCTTCATTAGTCTGGAAAACAATAGAAATAATAGATTTATCTGGTTTCCAGTCCTGCAGAAGTTAGAGAAAGAACACTATTCTGCAGGGTCTTTACTGTTTGTTTTAGTTCTGTTGATTTTTGTTGCTGGCTGGGGTTTTGCTTGTCGGCTTGTTTTTTTTTTTGTTTTTTTTTTTTTTTTTTTGTTTTTTTTTTTTTTGTGTTGTGGTTGTATTTATTTATTTATTTATTTATTAACATAATTTTCACCTGATGGAGTTTTTCTTTTGGGTTCTGTCACTGCTCAGTTTTCTAGGAATCTTCTACAGGAGATAAATGTTGATTACCACAGTCCTGTTACTGGTGTGTACTGCACTCCTCCCTTAAATGGCAACTTTCAAAGTAAAAATGTATTGGCTCACTGATTTATCAGCAGCTTTCTAATTCTGTCAAGGCTGCTCCTTCATCTGGGAAACAGCACAAATGTCTGTGGCGTGAACTGGACATGTTCTGCATCACAACAGTGGTTTGCGTGTTCAGTTCCCCCTCTGTCTGGGCTGCAGACGCTGGAAAACTGGACCCAGTGCAGAATGGTGCCCAGCCAGAGAACTGCTGCTTCAGGGAGCTGGGGCTAGTACCTTCACCTGGGGGACCAGGGAATCCTTCTTGTTCCCATGGTGTGAAGGAAGTCAGGTTTCTATACAGGGAATTGGAAGCTTTTAATGGCATTGGTTATTTTGTTAGATAAAGCATTTGAGATAAAGTTTATAATCCTGCCTCATACCACATCCCCCTTTCCCTTTAATTTTTTTTAAAACAATGTTATTGAGGCTTTTGGACAGCCTGCACAAGCCAGGAATAACCAGAGTTCGGGTTTCCTGTTCATGGTTTGTGGCATGTATCATCAGCTACATTGCATGCAGTTTTGTTTCTTTTGAGAGACTTGATTGGGTCTACCTTGAGGCTCTCCCCAGCTAAGTGCTTGGGAGGGCTAAGACAGCAGGTAGGTGCAGGAAAAGAAGGGATGCAGTCTAACTTAAAACTTAAATGGTTGCTGCCCTGGACAGTTGTGGGTGTTTTCAAACCCTGGTCACTTTTTTTTTTTTTTTTTTCAGCTGTGAATAATTGTGCATTCTTTATTTCTTTTAAATTCCTGCCCTGGCTCCCCGAGGAGCTGGCTTCAGTGCTCCTAAGCCCGTAGAGGTAGCTGGAGAGCCTTTCCATCGCATGCTGTTTGTTGCTTCCCAGGCATCCCAAACAGATAGCCAAATCTGATGGATGTGTTGGACACTGCTGCCTTCCTTCTCCACCCCAGTGTCCTTCAAGGTAATAAAGACCCCCTTGGAGCTGCACTTAAAGTGGTGATAATCATCTGTTAACAGTAATATGCATGTGATGAAGGAACTGGGGAGAAAGATGTGTTTCTGTTAGGCTGCCTACTGGTAGTCACAGGGGCAACTGATTCTTGCCAGAATTTTGCTACTCAAAAGCCAATTAGCTTCATGCTCAATCTTTTAAAACAAGCAGGTTAATGATATCTATTTCACAGGGGTTGTTAAGACAAATTAATTCATGTGAAGCAAGTGGTTACTGGGGTGAATAGCATTGCGGGGACACGAGGTAAATAGTCATTATGACTGGGGAATGGGGTTTGAGTGGTGTGTAGTAAGGTTTTGACATAGGACAGAGCGTGTGTGAAAATTAATACTTTCCTACTAAATATATGTAGGATGAGGCAGAGATGCTATAGGGAAAAAATACACTCCTAATCACATGATCTGAAACCTGCAATGTGTGTGAGCTATGCGTGTATTGTGTGTGATACAATCACGTAGGTTAAATAGGTTTATGAGAACAATGGTAGTGTTGCTGTTCCTGAACTTAGAGGCATTTCTCTGTGTATGTGTGTTATGTTTTACAGTGCTTTCCCCTTTAAAGTCTGTTAAAGAATTACTTGCTTATACCAGTTAGTCTAGATATGAAGTCCTATGTACCTTTGTGTAGAGCCCTCCACATGCTTTTAAAAGGACTCATGGAAAGTTGTCTTTTTATTTTTTTTGTGTATGTATGTATTTAATTGTAAAATGTTCAAGAATAAACCACTTAAGAACAATGCATTTATTATGTTCTAAAATAAACTCCGAAGTGTTCTCTGTTCAAGACACTTGCATGACCAGGTATATTTGGAGATTTGTTGTCCATGCTTAACACTGACTTCCTGCTATTCAGTAGAGAGAAGAGTAGCCTTGGGCCTTCAACATGAAAACAGGAAGCAGTGAAGAGTAGCTTCAGGGAGCTGATTAGTTGGTGGTTGGAGCAGGTTTTCTTTGGTGATATTTTTTTATTCAAATTTTTTTCTCCTTACTGTTTCCCAAGTGCAGCAGGAAATTATCTGTTTATTACTGGAGCTCAGTTCTGTTTTAAACAAAACATTGTGTACATGAGAACTTATTAGTGAGCCTGAGTGTGTCTGGCAATGCTGGCAAGAGTTAATCGTGCACGTCTAGTATGAAAATGTATGTAAGTCGTGGTTTAAGCTGTAAATCAGCCACGCAGTTTGTTCACTCACTTCCCCCTCCTAAAAGAACTGTCGCAGTTTAA
>JANRGW010014229.1:0-19533 GCA_024733675.1 Psilopsiagon aymara | reverse complement strand
ACCGTGGGGGTTCTGGCGGGCTGAGGGGTGGGCGCGGCGCAGTGCCTCCCGGCCGGAGGTCATCCCGCCGCCGTTTCGGGGCGCGCTGTTGATGTCCCCTCGTGTGTTGCCCTTGTCTTTACTCCCCAGCCCCGCTGCGTTTATCCCAGCAGCGGGACCTCGGGCGGCTGGCAGCGCCTCGGTGTCGGGGACTTGCGGTGCAGACCCCTCCCCTCGGATTAGTTCGGCTGGCGGCAGTGGGCGTCACGTCGGTGAGAAAACATGAGCCGAGATTTCAAACCCGGGGACTTGATCTTTGCCAAGATGAAAGGTTATCCCCATTGGCCAGCCAGGGTAAGGCACCCCTCCTCCCCTGCAGGCCGCAGCGCCATCCTGCTCGGTACCTGCCCTCCCCCGGCCTCCCCTCACGCTGTTCGGGCTTTGTGTAGCAAGAAGCGCCTTCAGGCACCCGCGGGGAGCCAGGCGCGGAAACCGCGCGGCGCGCTCAGCCGCCCCTTGCCAGAGGGAGGGCAGCGCAGCGCTCTCCTGGTTGGAAGCGACTTCTGAACCGCGCTGCGGATCCGTGCTTGGGTTTGCTCTTGCCTTACGCTTCTGTGCAAGTCGCTTCTGTAAGCAGTAGCTCGCTCTAGTAGTTGTTAGCTGTGCTAATTTGCATAACAGCTTTTGGAAATGAAGGCTGCTGTCGATAGCGCGGTGCTGGAGCTCTGCAGGCGTCTGACTGCACCAGAATGTTCGTCCCGAGTAACTGCTCTTTTTTGACGAAAGAAAGTGATGGTGGGGTTACTCTTCGCTTTTAAAGGTGGCTATTTCGACACTGCTTCCTATAGAATAAGCAAGGTGCCCACGAGGAGTTATCTAGTCCTTTTTGTTTTTGCATTCTCCCTGCTTCTTTGGTGGAGGCAGAGTTCTGTGACTGCTGTAGACCATTTGATGGTCCTGTGAATGCAGATAGAAGAGTAATAAAGAGGTACTTAGCTGAGATGCTGGTTGAATAATTTTTATTTATTTATTGAGTTCAGCAAAGTTTTTGTATCACTGGACATCTGGGTTTGGCCAAGCTGTCAGCTCAGCCTAAGGGCAGAAAATCTTTCTATTGCTGATGCTGAAGGAGGGGTGGTTTTTGAATGGAACTGAAGTGTCCTTTTCACCTGTAGCACACCATGCCTCTCCATGCCTCTCCGATTAAAGAAGATGATCATGTGAAAAGTGTTGCTGTAACAGGAGAAGGGTTGTCATTTCCTATAGTTGCTAATACTGATTTTGATTCTGCTGTGGTTTTTAACATACAGTTCAAAAGAGACTTTGAGACCTGCTTTACTTCTCTGTAGCTTTTTTTATTTTTCCTTTTTGATGCCTGACACTTACTTACTTTCCCCTAGACTGTTCTTAACTTTTACTTGACTTGCAGTCTCTCTTTTTCTTAGGTGGATGAAGTTCCTGATGGAGCAGTAAAACCTCCTACAAATAAAATGCCTATTTTCTTTTTTGGCACCCATGAGACGTAAGTCCTTTATATTTAAGGGTCATAATTATCTTTTTTTTTTCTTTTTCTCATTGTAGAATGCTGTGACAAGAAGTTAACAGCTTATGTGAATGTACTGTGGTTTATAGTACCGGTTAAACTATAGTGTTTGGTAGTAGAACAGCTCTTCCCAAATTAATCTATGGCAAGACATGCTTCTCTAACATTTGCTTATGGTACTCACAGGAATGGAAAACCATAACCATGCCATATACACTTTCCTTGCCAAAATAAAAAAAAAAGTCCTACCCACAGTGGCATGACTGATAGGTTTTTCTTTCTTCAGTAATGAACTTTAATTCTATAGTTGTTTATATCCTCAAAATTCTCAGTAATATGTTCTGAAATGAAAAGAAGGCTGAGCACAATGAAATAGGCAGAATTTGAGAAACTGGCAAATAATCATGTGCTGGCTTTTGGTGGTTTTTCTTTTTTGGAGAGGTTTGGGTTTGTGAGTAATTTTTTATAAGATCTGAAGAATAAAACGAGGAAGTGCGATTTGATTTATACCTATCAACTTGCAAAATACTTACCTTAGGTACTTTTCTGCAGTGCTACCATTCTGCAGTTACGGAGCATTTGCTTTGAGGGGCTGTTTCTTCCCACTGCTAAATTTGATTGTAAATATGCTGGTGTTTATAAATTTCTGTCATTTTGAGAACTGTCATGTTACTTTACAGCATGATTGGTTGTCCTAGTGTGGATTTCTAGGACATCAGATTCAGGTCTACTTTTGTTGTTTGATTGTGGGTTTTTTTAAAGGAGCCAAAACCTATAATGGTGTGGGTTTAATTCGACTGGTTTTATTAATAAAATGGTAAATGGTATATAAGCAGCTCAGAGACAGAAGTTATATGTACAAATAATGTTTCACACATTTTGTGAAAAGGTCTTGGTTTCTTTCCTTCATCTGATCATTTGAAATGAAACTGCTTTAATCTGGTACTTTGCATCTGTCTTAATAAGCCACATTAAGACAAGACACATTGCCCTGTTGAATTAAAGAGTAAGCATCCTCTATGCTACTTGGTTCTTTTTTTAAGAAGTGATTTGCCTTTCAAAATGATTTGTGTATGCTTGATTCTTAACACCAATGAATTTTTTTAACTGTTCCCATCTTTGAAATGGCTTTGAAATGCTTGAGTCTTAACACCAGTGCATCTTTTTAACTGTTACCATCTTTGAATGGTTTCTAGTTTTATGTGTGTGTGTTGTTTTGTGGGTTCCTGAAATTTGATTTAAGGTTGCAAGATTAGAATCTTGTTGCTTGTTTGTTTTTGTTTTTTTTTTTTTTTTTTTAAGTACGATTTCAAACAATGCAGAAGGTTACCTTTTTTATCAGTATTTTTTTCCAGATTTTTTTGGCATCTGAAAGCACAGTATTGTTTTGATCCTGCCCTTGGTAATGTTGATAGGCTTGAAGGAAGGGATGGCATCCCTTCCTTGACACACTTGATAGGTGGGCCAGTGCCAACCTCATGAAGTTCAACAAGGCCAAGTGCAAGGATTAAGGCAATCCCAAGCACAGCTACAGGCTAGACAGAACCTTGAGTGACTTGGGTCTGGAGTCAGGTGTCTCTGCTCCTGGCAGGGGGTTGGAACTAGATGATCTTAAGGTCCTCTCCATCCCGAACCATTCTATGGTGCTTGATTTCTGTTCCATGGCATGTAATTTTTGTTTAGGTTTGTAGCTGTCAATAGTGGGCTAATGATCAATCAGATATTAGATAGAGCTAACAATTTCCTGTATTATTTCATGGGGACCAAGATAAATTGGTAAGCTTATTCTTTGCTGTGCTTCTCACAGTTACAGACCTGATCAGAGTTAAGACACTGTGTACCTTCAGCACATTAGTTTTCTGTACATACACAGCCTATCTTACCGTAAGTAGTAACAGCTCTGAAGATGTAGATAACTAGTTAGATCATACTAAAATGTTCTTCTGTATGAAAGATGACATTTTCTAGCTGTGTGGATGGTTACAGTAGGAAAATATGAGGTATGGCAAAAAACCGAAAGCGAGATCAGCTTGGGAATTATTCTTACTTGACTTCTAGGAATAATACTAGCTCAGTTTTGCAGATTTCTGGAAATAAGTAGAAACTGGCACTTTGCAGGACAAAGATACACAGGCGGTGTTAAGACCATTACTATGACAGCAGCTTATATAAAAATATTTTAAATACTTCATCAAGGAAAAAGTTCGGGGGAGAAACTTAAAATAAGGAACATCTTGGAGTTTTGTTGTTCAAGTTTTGTAAGTTATGAGGTCCTATTGTCACACACTGAAAAACTACTGAATTAATGCCGAGTTGTGTAGCATTTTTAAAAAGACATGGGCAGTCAGTATCCAAGTGTTGCTTTTCATGTCCAATACACTAAAAATTTTTCTTAAATTTTGTATTTTAAGCAGATTACTTTTAATTTAAGAATTTAGAAGGATTTTTGTTAGCCGAGAGGCATTTCTTCTCTTTTAAATTGTTCTCTTGCTTTACATTGTCCAGATGCCAAAATTTTTTGTTCCTAACATGTAAGCATGATTTGTTAAATAAGGAAGCAATTGCTCTGTTTATTTGCAAGCAACTCTTTTTCAATTGTTCTGGTTCAGTAGTTGGTTGTCCTATTGCCTGTAATCTTAAAATGCAGCTTCAGCTGTTGCTTGCCAGACATTCAACACCTTGGAGAGGAGGGGGGTCCATGTGTGTGGTGGTACCAGTGAAAAACTTGGGCTACTGGGGAAACTAAAGTCGCTTACATAGTAGAATCAGTTGTAGTAGTAGTGAATTGCTTATCTTAATAACACTTGGTGCTTACTGCTCTGAAAAGACTAACCTTTTAAAATGAGAAGTATTGTTCATTTTGTGCTTATCTCCTTAAGGGCATTTTTGGGACCAAAGGACATATTCCCTTACTCTGAAAATAAAGATAAATATGGCAAACCAAATAAGAGAAAGGGTTTTAATGAAGGGTTGTGGGAAATCGACAACAATCCCAAAGTGAAGTTCTCTCATCAGCAGGTAAGTTATGCAGAGTCTGCAAATCTTCATTGCTATACTGTTGAGGAAAAAAGGCAATGAATGTTTTCCCTGCTGTAATCTAATGAATTATTGCTGTTGTCCAGTGGCAGGTTATGCCAGCTATTACTTTAATTTCACTTTTAATTGATCTCTAGTATTAATAGCAGGAGAGATGGGGGTGTTGTTTTAACGAGGGGTATCTGCTTATTATAAACTTATTGTAAGCTTATGGGGGATCATATTGACTTTCAGAGCACAAGGCTGAAAGTTAGCTTTTTACAGTACACATCAAGCTTTAGTTACAGCTGTACGTATACTTATATGTGTATATATAGCTATAGACTGTATATATTAATATGTATTTCCAAGATACTTATCTCTGGAACTGTACTCCAGAACTGGAGTTACGTCTTTGCCTGCCTTCTCTGAACATCCTGTGTCCTCTTGGTTGTAGGTATATTTTGGTATTATTTGCTGCTCTTATGCCAGATTTGCCATTTTAACACCAGTTAATCCCAGCTTCACGGGTATTACGAGCTGGTTTTGAAGTAGAGTTGAGAGATAAGGTGATGTACTCCACGTGTACACTTTCCCTGCTCGGGGTATGGAAAGATGCTAATCACCTCATCAAAGTGGGAAGGACTGTATTAATAATACTTCAGCTGTGGTGATAGCTCTTAAACAGGGTCTTTCATTAGCTGTTCAGGTTCTGTCTAGAGCTATTGAGTTGTTCTTTGCCATTTTTCCCCCCAAGTCACATTTAAAATCTGTGTCTTCTATGGTTCTAGTTCTATAAGTGAGCCTTAAAAATACTCAAAAGAAGGAGCTTTTGTTAGTGGGGGTGTTTTGACTTGAGTACTGTGTCCAGTTCTGGGCTAATGAGTATAAGGGAGACGTGGACATCGTGGAGTGAGACTGACAAAAAAGTCATAGACTGGAGCTTCTCTGCTGTGAGGAAAGGCTGAGCTAATTGGGACCGTTCAGCCCTGGAGAACTCAGGGCTGATATCATCAGTGGATACAGATACCTGATACAGGGGTGTAAAGGATCGTAGAATGGCTAGAGTTGTAAAGGACCTTAAGATCATTTGGTATCCAGCCCCTTGTCAGGGACAGGGATGCCTTTTCTTAGACCAGGTTGCTCAAGGCCCTGTCCAGCCTGGCCTTGAACACCGCCAGGGATGGAGCATTCATGGTGTCCTTGGGCAGCCTCTTCCAGTGCCTCACCACCCTCACAGTAAAGAATTTCTTCTTTATATCTAACCTAAATCTTCCCTGTTTAAGTGTAAACCCATTGCCCCTTGTACTATCACTTCAGTCTCTGAGGAAGAGTCCCTCTCTGGCATCACTGTAGGCTCCCTTCAGGTACTGGAAGACAGCTATGAGGCCTCCACACAGCCTTCTATTCTCCAGGTTGAGCAGCTCCAAGAGATGGATCCAGGCTCTTTTCAGTGGCCCAGTGACAGGACCAGAGGCAATGGACAAACTGCAGCTCAGAAGGTTCCCTCTGAATACCGGGAAACTTTTTTTTGCTGTGAGGGTGACTGAGCACTGGCGCAGCTTGCCCAGGGAAGCTGTTGAGTGTTTATACTTGAGGATACTCAAAAGTCATTGGGAATGTTTCTGGTCAGCTGTCTCTGGGTCACCATGTTTCAGCAAGTAGGCTGGACCAAACTGAATTGCAGAATTAATGAAGTAATACAGGAGACCTGTGCAAATTTTCTTAGGAATTTTCACCTTAACTTCAAGGCTATAGAAAGCCTTTCTTTGACAGCCTTCTCTTTCTACCCTATGCTGTGTGTTTTTAAAGTTTGATTTGGAGAAAATCAAGCCTTTAAAGATTTAGCCAGCTCTCATTTTTACCTGGGGGCAGTTCTTGCTGGTGCTGAAGGAGTACATCTGCAAACAGCTGATTAGATTTGACATTCTGTAAGTTAAATCAAAATGTAAAACGTCCTGAAGTGTTACTTGTTCTGAAGTAGAACTGTCAGTAAGGCTACTTCAGAGTGGGTTTCTGGGAGCATTTTTGATTTCAGTTCAGTCAGTCATGAATTTTCTGTTAGTTCTCAAAGCACTACTTTTTGGGTTTAATTCTTAGAACTGAAATATTATGTCACTGTTCTGTCAAAGATTATAGATAAGATGGAGGAACATCCCACTTTCAGAATAAGAAAATTGTGGTATGATATTTGATTTTAGTTTCACTTGTTTCAGCTTGGGTGCTGAAATGAGCTTCATTTCTTCAGTACTTTGCAGGATAGCACACAGTTCACAGTGACAAGACTTCAGAGGTACCTTCATGTTGTTGTTAATTCACTTTTTGCTTGATGATGTTGCAGCTTTCCTGTTCATGAGGATGTGTCATGGTTTAAACCTAAGTGGTAACTCAGTACTACATAACTGCTCACTCACCCGCTTTGGGTGGGATTGGAGAGAATTGAAAGAATATAAAACCCTCAGGTTGAGATAAGAACAGACCAGTAGCTCCAATAAAGTGTGATATAATGTACTAATAATAAGGGAAATAACAGAGAGATAGAAAACTAAAAGGTGAAAAAGTCCCCAAAACCCAACCAGAAAAACTCCAACTAACCAAACAATAAGCACAAGTGATGACCAATAAAATTGCTTGCCACTTCCAGTACCAACACTGGCCCCAGCAGTGATTGGTCCCTCCCCGTCAGCTCCCCACAGTTTATATCCTGGGTATGATGTGCTGTGGTATGGAATATCCCTTTGGCTGGTTTGGGACAGGTGTCCTGTCTCTGCTTCTTTGTGGCTTCTTGAGCCCCTCCTCACTGACAGAGCCTAAGAGACTGAAAAAGTCTTAGAGCATGGTAAGCGCTACGGACCAACAACTAAAACATTGGTTTGCTTTCAGCATTGTTCTTAGACTAAAGCCAAAACACAGCACTGCACCAGCTACTAGGGAGAAGATTGACTCTCCCAACTGAAACCAGGACAGGATGTTATCTTAGCATCCTATTCTCAAAGCTGGAAAAACAAGTGCAGTTGTTTTACAGTTCCTCCCTGCTAGTAATACAAGAAGGTGCTTATCTGCTTGATAACAGGCTCTGTGCTGTCTAAACTAACAGCTAAGGGATCTTGGAAAGGTAGGGCTTCTGAATGTTTTAATCAGGGAAGGAAAGGAAGTTTGAGTGGTTGACCTAGGCATATTGGCAGTTTTATTGGGAGTTTATGGGCAAGCTCATATGTCCAAGGGAGCAGAGTGGCTGAAACAGGCTTCTGGGGCTCCACCTTCCCATCTTTGCCAAAGAGGAATAGTACAGGCAACAAAAAACTGATGTCACAGGATTTCGCACAATTTAGCCTATTGGCATAAGATTTTTGTTACGAATTCTGATAACATGAACCAAAGACAAACAAACACTTAGAGAAAACATCACAGCTTCCCTCAACCATCTCTGCTCTCTCTTCTTTGCTCTCCAGTCCCCTCACCATACTTTGCAGGAGTCCTTTGAGTAAGGTCATGGCAGCACACTGGGGCCAGTGTATAGTGGTTATTTTGCTTTTGCTGTTCCTTGCTTCTTGCTGAGAACCTCAGGTAAGGGTTCCTCTGCAGGCTGCAGTCCCCTCAGAGGTGTACCGTCTGCTGGCTCTGTATCTGCTCAGACAGCACCTCAGGGCTGGAACCTGGATTGGGCAACTCCTTGTGTGCCTCCTTTTTCCAGTGTCCCTCTGCAGGCACTCCCAAGCAGCATCACCTCCTTTGCAGCATCTCTCCAGCCTTTCTCAGGCAGCTGCTCTTCTCTGCAGCAGTGTTGGGGGAGGTCAATGTGTTGTGTGATAGGGTTTGGTAGAGGGTGGTGTGTCAAGCCATCTGAGACCAGTTTTGCTGGGATTTGTGACCAGCTCAGGGCATTCTCAGAGCGGGTTCCATGCAGCATGCTGGCACCTACCATCTTTTTTCCTCAGTGGTGTGTGTGAGAGAAGATCAGTGTAGGCACTGGGTGATAGCCGGAAAGGTGAAAGTCTAGAAATTGAGCATGAATAGGTATTTTGTGTTTGGCCCCACAGCGGGTGAGATCAGAGAGGAGTGGGTAGTCACTTGGCAAAATTCTGGGTACAAGATTAATATTAAAATGACACACTTATCAGTTATTCATATAGAGGGGTTTTCTTACAATTTTTGGGGGTTTTTTTTCTCTTATTTGGCATATTTTATCTTGGGAAGTCCTCCTGAGAGCCACGTTTTCTGTTTAACTGCTAGAACTGGCTGGAATGTTCTGAAAGCAGTATTTATACTTTGCAGATGTTGCTTGTAACTGCTAGTAAGGGAAGCAGAAGGCAGAAGGGAGTTTGTGGCTTGGGCTTAAATCCAAAACCACTTCCTCAGTGGGGGAAAAATTAAGAGTTGGGGGCAGTCCTGCCAACTTTGTTTGAAGGAACTAATATTTAAGTGTGAGAATGCTGTACACAATGCACTGGAATAATAATTAAAAAGTTATTTTGGCTTTACCTTCTCTTATTTCCATGCTTTTAATGTTAATGTTTATTGTATTTTTTCTTTTTCTCTGCTCATGCTCTCAGGAACAGGTACTTGGGTCACTTAGGATTGTGAGCCATTCAAAACTGCAGGCATAGCATCACAATTTGTATTTGCCCAAAACCAACTTTCTTTCTTTAAACAGTATATAAGAAAAAACTTAAATTGCAGTATTTTCAGTGTGAAAATAAGTTGTTATACCATTCAAGCTTGAAAATTTGATACGAAAACACAGTTTGAACTGGAAAGTATGGAAATGAGTGGTATATTTTAATATGCTTGTAGTTCTAGTGAGGGTTTCCTTAGCATGATGCTTTCTTCCACAACATACAGGTGGCAGAACACCTCTAAGTAGCGTTACTCCATAGTTCAGATTTCATGTTTGGTGTGTTTATGTTGAAGTCCCATCCAGCTGTTAACCCTCCTATCAAAGAAACTGTTCAAGAAGGCACTCAAGAGCCTGCTGAGGGGAGTGAAGAAAAACCAGGAGCCAAAAGAAGGAAGAATTCTGTCCCAAAAGTAAGTGACTGAATTGATGCTTTCTTTTACCAGAAAGACTTTTAACTTTAAATATTTTAACAGAGTTTTACTGTTGTAATTGCCTTGCTCTTGCCTCTTCAGACAAACTTACAGTAACATATTTGTCCTTTTAAGTAATATATTCATCTGTGTATATACAGACATAGATACAGTGATATTTTTGCATTCCTTTCAAGATGCTATGCATGTTCTTGAAAATTAATATCTTGACTGGACTGCGTTTCTCAGACTTAAGCTTATGATAACTTAGGCTAAATTCCGACAGTACTTCCTAGTCAGGAGGAGTTAGAAATGATCACCAGGATTTAGCTTGAAGTTTTCCTTTCTGGTTTTGAGGACTTTCTGATACCATAGACAGGTATGACTGTCCTTTTCAATTATGAGGGGGTTTTGTTGGAAATCCTAACAAAGCATAAGGTACTGTCTGGGCTGAAAGAGTGCTGCAGTGTGTCTGCCTGAGCAGATTGTAAGAATCAGTTATAAATAGGCCACATTCCTAATGGACTGATTAGGATAAATGGCTATAAAGGATTTCATAGCTGTATCACTGAACTCTTGAGTCAGGAAGATACCTGTGAGTAACTCGTATTCAATAGTTCATACAGAGTGTGCCTCTTCTTTGCTTTGTAAATGTGTGCATACCTTAGACTGTGTTATGTTAAATCTATTGTATCCACAGTAAGAAAACACGCTTCAGTCTGAAACAGCTTAGTGATACTGTACATAGTGCGCACTATAAGAGGTGAATCTTCTTAGCTTACTCTACAGTTAGTGATACTAGTGTAACATACAATACTGCTTTGAAATTTCTCTGTCCTTTAATACTTTGGTTTGTTCATGTGGGTTTATTTCTCTTCTGGTGTGGAACAGATGTGTGTCATCTCTCCTTAGCTTTTTTCAACGGAAAATAGAATCCTAAAATGAGAAAAATTGTGGCACAGATGGGACTGATATAGTCATGGTATCTCATTTATTTCTAACTCATTTCTGGAAATTACTATTCGATGGGATGAGCAGTGTCCTTAAGTGTCAAACTATTTTGAATAGACTTGCTTTTATTCTGACTGTTCTCCTTTTGATGATTTGCCAAGATTCAATGTAGTTTTTCTAGCCAGGTGTAGTTGGCTGTCCTTTAGTATTGATCCACAGTTGCAACTGAAGAATTTGTAATGTGTTGGATACATACCAGATGTTCCTTAGGTAGGATTATGTAGAATTAGTTAGAAATTCTAGCATATTACTACTAGCTGTAATAGCTTTCTTTTTTCAAGAGGGAAAAAAGACCTCTGAGTGAAGAAAGATTGTACTGGTAGTACATAGGTATATAGATTTTAAATTGGACTGGTTTGTCAGTTTGCTTCATTGTGAATTTATGCCACAAGCAGCATGAGCTAGTGGGAATGGCAATGACATGCCTCATGCTTCTCGTGGAAAATGCTTTCAGCCTATCCTGAGCTGGCACTGTGAAAGAGAAACAGGAAGACATAAGAGCCATTTAAACACAAAGATTGAATGGAGTATCCTGAATAGGTCTTTTTGCATGGATTCTGTAATAAGTGTTAATCAGTTTAAGGCAAAATATGGAGCAAATTTACTCCTTTTTTTCTGATACTAATGGAGCAAGAGCATTTTAACTGGTCATCGTTCTCTAGTTTCCTGTGGTTTTAATGTACCTGTTACCCTTCTGTCTTCAAGTTGTAATCTGTAAAAAGACTCAGTAAAACAACATTTTTTCAAGTAATCAGGAACATTGCCTCATAGCCTTGTGCTTGAGTTGCTTTTTTCAGTGTTGAAATTTAAGAACTGCAGCTGCATTAAAAAGGAATTTCAATTAAGGTGCTTGAAGATGTTTGCAGGTAGGACAATGCAATTGCATTAAAGTTGAGAGAATGAACTGAAGATCTGAAAAACGTGCACAAACATAGGGTGCAGGGAAATGTTGATTATTTTCAAGTAAATTATTACAAACTTGATTTTTCAAGTCTAAATTGCTCATCTAAAATGCAAACTAGATTTTTAAGCTTTAAAAAAAACCCCAGCTAAACAGGAAAAAAAATGCATAGATTAGATGACACCAATTATCACTAATTGGTCTCATAAAGCAACTTGTTTGTGGTCTGTTTACTACATTGTCTTTGTTTAGTAGAATGATATTCTGAGTTATGTATGGTCTGTGAGTTGGGTATCCATCTGTGTAATAGATAAACAGTGATCCAGATGAATCTGGAGTGTTTGCATGAACACTTACAAGTACTCATGTAATGTGATATGGTGAATAAGTATAGTTGTGTTATCATGAACACAAAGTGAAATTTTAGTTCCACTGCAGTACATAGCTGCATTTTGACTTGTTTTGACAACAGTCTGCAATTGCGTACTGGAGAAGGTGATACTGCCTTAGGCTTTTGAGGTGTATTAAGAAACAAGTGTATCTACAGACTTAAACTGTTTGAAGTGAAAAGCAGCCTAATTAGTGTGAGGTTTTTTTCAATATGAAATACTTTTTTAATGCTTTTTTTAACTCTGTATGTTGCCTCCCTTTGCAGTTATCACTTAAAGAGGATAATAACTTGCCTACAGAAGCTGAAACAGAAGAAAAGGAGCTGGATACTTTGAAGGAAGATGATCTACCTCCTGAAAAAAACAGTAATAAAGAAGTATGTAAAAGCTTTTCTAAGCACCAGTGAGCATTTTGATATTACATTGAGTGACATAAATCTAGTATTAGGTACTAAGAAGCTGCTCTTATTACTACTGTGTCAGTAGTGTGTCCCTACTGTGACAGCTCTTAGGAGCTGTTTAAAGATATAAAACTTTGTATGTATTCACTTATATTTGTACCCGTCCTTGAAGCTGACAGGAATTAAAGCTTCCATCAGAGAAAAATCTTAATCTGACTTATCTGTAAGTTCAATTAAAACATGTCTGCATATTTATTTAAGACAGAATGTTACTTGGTGCTTTTTTTCTTTTCTTTCAAAAGAAAAAACAAAAAATGATTACCACATAATCAGGATTTTAACAAATAAAGAGCAAGAGGTATCTTCGTATGTATTACAGGTTCTTCTCTAAATTATGTGCTAGAGGCTTCATTGAGGGGAAAAAAAGCTTAGAATCATGTAAGATATATCTTTGTTTTGCTAAGACTTGGCACTGTTTTTAGTCTTCACAGGATGTGGTGAAAACAAATGATGCTTCTCTTCCTAAAGTAGCTAGAAGAGGAAGAAAAAGAAAGGTAATAATACGTTTAATTCACTGTAGTAGAATTTTTTTATGTGCTTATACTGGATATTATTTCCTTTAATGAAAGATTATGCATAAGTTGAAGTGATTGACACCTTCCTTCCCCCTTTCAAATGGCTGAAAGATTTATGGGATTGAAACTTTTCCCAGAGAGTGTTCCACAGGTCTTAAGTCTGTCTGAAGTCACTCAACATAGAGTAGGGAGTTCCTATTTTTCCCCAAACAGTCCACTGCGAGTAAAAGAAAACAAGATACAGACTGTCGATACACCGCTTCTTTTTTTTTTTAATAGTGTATTTTGAAGCTCTGAAAATTCCTTCTAATGTACTCATCGTGCTGAAGTACTTCCCATCCGCACATGATGAGCCACTGTCCTTTCTTATGAGGTTGTGATTTTTGTGGTCTCTTCAACCTGGGAAAAATTTGAGTTAACCTTGAAAGAGGCACATCTAGCTTCTTGATTGGTGTGCTCCAGCCGTCATATTCATGTGGTCTCAGAGCAAGGTCAGGGCACTGATGCAGCTGAAAAGTAGATTAAAGCGGGGCAAATATTTTGAGACCACTTAACTTGTCACATCAGTGCTGACAGCAGGGATGGGATAAGTGCAAAGTAACTGAACTTGGTATGTTTGTCACAAGTAAATTGCATCACAAAGGTAGGTGTATGTTTGGATGGTCTTACAAAAATGTCTTGAATATTTAAAAAATACAGTTTAACTTATGCCTTACTTAGAACAGTAAGTTTTATAAGAATCTAAAATAAAATTCAAAGAAAGCTTCTAGTCTGAAAGAGCATTCTTGAAATCCTTGAAAAAATTTCAGCAACTGTGCATATTTGTGATTTCAGCTTGTAAATGGGAGAGAACCCTCATAGCTGATGCAGACACACAAAGATGATCTCATTTCTTGCTTTTTCAAAAGGTACTCAAATTGTATGGTGTCCTGGGTTCAGCAGTAGCAGTCATTTTTTCTCCTTCTTAGTAGCTGGTGCAGTGCTGTGTTTTTGACTCCCGGCCTGGGAACAGCGCTGATAGCACCGATGTTTTTAAGTTTCTGCTCAGTAATGTTTATTCTGACCAAGGACTTTCTGAGTCTCATGCTCTGCCAGGGAGGAGAGGAATCCGGGAGGAAGCAGAGACAGGGCACCTGACCCAAACTGACCAGAGAGGTGTTCCATAACACAGGACGTCATGCCCACTATATAAACTGGGGGCAGTTACCTGGAAGGGTTAGACCGCTGCTGGGTTGGGCTGGGTATTGGTCCAGCTGGGGGTGAGCAGTTGTATTGTCTTCCCTTGTTATTTCCCTCATCATTATTATTATTGGTGGCAGCAGCAGTGGTTTGTGTTATACCTCAGTTACTGGAGTGTTCTTATCTCAACCCGTGGGAGTTACCTTCTTTCAATTCTCCTCCCCATCCCTTGGGTAGCTTGGGGAGGGGGGGAGGGGCAGTGAGTGAGTGTCTGTGTAGTTCTGGGCTGCCGCCTGGGCTTAAGCCCCAGCAGTTCTTTTTGGTGCCCAGCGTGGGCTGTGTCTTGTTTCAGGGCTTTTTTTTTGCATCGTAAGGCACTGCAGGCCTAAAAAAGATTTCCTGTCAATTTACTAGCTTTAGCTGACAGACTTTTGTTTGGCATGTGCTCTGTGCATTTGCGTTGCTATAGGCTGTTGCTTAACAGAAAAACTGTATTTCAAGGGATGTGGTATGTGCTTGTAGGTTAGAAGAGAGAGTTGGCTATGCAGTTACATGGGTTTGAATGTGTTTCTTACTTGCCTTAAGAAACATGGTGTTTTCTTTTCCTGGGATTGTAAGAAGGCATTCTAGCAGGTGTTTATCGGTCTTAAACTCTTTCTGGCATCTAATGTGAAGCATAATTAATAAAAGAGATGTACCTATGCTCTGTTCTAGATAGAAGCCTGACTCTGTTCTTTCAAATTACCTTTTATTCTAGGTGCCCACAAAGAGCATGACTATAATTATACATTTTTCCATAACTTTTCTGTTGCTGTTAGCTGGTGCTCCTGCATCCAGGACACTAAGCTCTCTGATTTTTTTTTCCAGTTGTGATTTTTCTTAATTCTTTCTATCTGGGCAGCATATTTCTGCAGGGAGATATGTATCCTTTCATTAAGATTTTCATTTGTCTTATGTTCTGTCTTTACACATGCCTCCCTCCCCCAAATGGCTTTGTAGGTAAAGGTAGCTGTCTAGTTAGTGCAGTTCAACATACAGGTTTTTAACCTGTGAATAATTTGCTATAGAACTATAAGCAGGTGGGGTTGTTTGTGCCTTTTTTTTCCTGAATATCTCTGTCTAGTGGCTTGACACTTAAGATGCAGCTGGAGAAGATGAGAGCACCTACAAGAGGAGTATTAGTATATGGAGGGAAAAAGAATTGACTGCTTAAAACTGGGTTTTGGTGTGCTGTCATGGCAATCTCAAAAATACTTACAAATAATCTTTCTCCTTTGTATCAAGATGGTTTGGTTCAAAGATAAATGGGCTGGTTGAAACTGCATGAAATGTATGAATGGGTAGTGATGGTATGTAGATGGGGAAATCAGTGACATTGCTAACAAACTTTCTTGTGTAGAAGCAATAGCACAATAATGTATTTCTAGAAGTTTAAAACTGTTGTTTGAGAAAGTAATTGATGAATTGGCACCCTGTGATTTTTTTCACTTGTGAAATTCTTTCTGTAAATTAGGCTGAAAAACAACCCGAAGCTGAGGAAGTGGCAGCAGTGGCCACAGCGGGAGCAGCAGTGACAGCAGCAGCTCCTGGGCCAGTGTCTCCAAAAGTAAGCCCCAAGAGAGGAAGACCATCAGGTAACTTTAAAAAAAATATTTATTGCTTTTCACCGCAGAAATATTCTGAAATCATTCAGAGAGCTATTGCTTTCCCCTGAAGTGCTGGAGAGTATATTCTCATGCTTAATGCAGTCTTTGCTAAATATTTCATCTCAAACTGATACATTTAGAACATAAATGGATTTAAGTTGTTATCATTAATGCTCAGTTCTCTGAATAAGACAAATTTGGGGGTACAAGTATCACCTTTAGAAAAGCTTTCCTCATGGAACGCTACAAAACTATAGATGCGCAGTAAAAGCTCTTTGTGCATTTTTGCTCCATGAAGACCTTAATGAAGGTATCTTTAAAGGTCTATAAAATACTTTAGTTGTGTTAGAAGATCCATAAAATGGAAGGAAGAGAACTGGGAGAATACAGAGCCTGCAGGTGGAGCTCAGAGGACAGTAAAAACAAAGAGCTAGAGAGACTCCTTTAGAAAAGTTTAAGGCAGTCTGTGTAGATTGGTAGAGAAATGAAAAGAAGGTATAACTGACTTTTTTTTGGTCGTGTTTTTTTTGTTTGTTGGTGTCTTTATTTTTCCACACGTGTAATTAGAACCATTTGATAATTCTCCAGTGCTTGTTTCTTTCAAAGTAGCAATTATCTAATTCGTTGAAATTTCTGTGGTAAGCTTGCAGATATTCTCGAACTAATCATTAATGACTTCATCAGAAAACAGTTCTTGCAGCAGTTAAATACATTGTATGAGCATCAGTCTGGAAAATTTGTACTTACCTGCATCTGCTGATGGTAGGAAGATAAATTTTAGAAAGTGATACCACAGTGCACTGGACTTAATTACTTTTGCCTTGGAAGCTGTGAGGAAATTCAGTATTACTTCAGTTCCTCCTCCCACCCTCAATTTCATTACATGTACTAAATATACATTTTTAATATTTGTGTGTTTATTTTTGCAGTTATTTTAGTTTTTACTAAATACAGTCTCTGAGAGCATGGAAAGATCTATAAGAGATGCTTTCACCTCCTGTAAAAAATACCTTTTTTATGATGTACTGTGCAGCCTTTTCTTACGTTGATACGATGTAGGCATCTCTTGCTTAACAGTGCTCCATGGTAACATGAACAGGAGTTTAAAAAATGAGTATTAGGTTTCCTAACCACATGTTCACTGTGATGTCAGACAAGTATTTGAAGGATGTAAGTGCCAGGAAGGCAGATACACCATTTGTTTTACTTTTAACAATAAGGTGAGTCTGAGGAAATACAAAAGCTTGCTCTGTACTGTAGTGTGGTAGAATTTCTTGACAGTGTTTTGTTAATCAAGAAAAGCAATGGAAGCCCCATGATACATCTAAAAGTAATGTAAAAAAGGGATGGAAGCCCTCATGATACATCTAAAAGGCAGACAGACTGCGTAAGTGTGGACACTGAATGACTTCTTTCCATTACTTAAGCTTAGACTTTCTCATTCTCTAACTTGCGGCTTGTTTATATTAGTTATGCAACGCATGGAACAAATCCTAATTGCACAGAGGGCAAAACCCACAAGAACTGGAAGTTGGAGCCTGTGGCTAAAAAGCCACCAAATTTTTAAATTTATCAATCAACTAAAACCCCCCTGATTTTTCCAGGAGATCTTCATTAAAGTTTGGTACTCACTTAACAGTTGAATTTTGTGTAGTAAAAAAGTTAGGTTATATGTTTTGATGTAAGTGTAACTTCTGTCTGTTGAGTACAGATCTTTCCTTATATACAAGGAGCAGAGGGTGGCTGTGGACTAACCTGTTATTTCTGTGTAAATACTAGCTTCTGAAGTAAAGGTTCCAAAACCAAGAGGGAGACCCAAGTTGGTGAAACCATCTTGTCTGTCAGAGAGTGACTCGTGAGTTGTTGTGTTTTGTTTCTAAATATAAAGCTTCTTCATTATAAATGGTATTGTTCATTATGTTAAGACTTCATAATTAGTACTGAGTTTCTGACAGATTTTTTTTTTCCCCTTTAGTATTTAGTATGAGTTACTTTTTATGTTGATTTTGTTATTCACAGCTCAAGGAATACATAATTCAAAGTAGTACATTTCTGGAACAAGAGAAGATTTTAACCTTCCTAACCTGTAAAATCTGTGCAAAATTCCACAGAGAACTCTATTATGCTGATTGAAAAGGAAAAGATACTTATTAAGGGAAAAGACAAGATATGTAAAATGAAAATACTGAATTCTTTTGTATTTTTGTTTCAGAAATCTGTTCTAATGAAATTCCAACACCATTGTTACCTCAATTTCTTGTGTCAAGTCTTTGGTGGTTCTAATAACTGAAGGAAGAGCTGAGCATTAGTGTAATTTTCCATAGATAAGCAGATGCACAATTTTAGTATCTATACACTTTAAATGAGCGCACTTCATAAAGCTAGTTTACAGCGTATGTGCTCGTGGTCCTGCAGAAACATGCATGGGAGGAACAGAGCATTAAATTTATGTAGACTAATGTTAGCTCATTAGTGCCTCTTTAAGAAGAATTGATGTTTTAATGCTTTAAACTCACTGTAGGTAATGGATATGATGTTTAAATCTGCTGATGTTTTAGTGTTAATGAGGATGAGAAGCCAAAGAAAAAAGGACCGGAAGACAAGCCGAAAAAGCAAGGGAAAAAAGATGAGGAAAGTCAGAAGGAAGAGGAGAAATCAAAGAAAGAATTTGACAAAAAGGAAGGAAAGAAAGAAGCTGAACCAAAAAGGAAGAATGCTGCGAAAGTGGGTTCTGCGTCAGCTTCTGATTCTGAAGATGATGGAGAAGAGCAAGAAGGTGACAAGGTAGAATTTTGTTTTGCTGATATACTTACTATAGGAGAAAGTAGTATCCGAAGATCTTTCTTGATGTTAATCCTCAACCTTAGTAAAGGTTAGAGACCTGTATCTGGTTAATACAGATAAACAGAATGAAAGTTGTGGAACTTCATTTTGTCTAGTAATTCAGGAACTTATTTGGTATTTTCTAAGCATCTTTTCTAGATTACTAGTCCTTTAATGAAGGATCTAAATGTAGCAGTTATTTTGTCAAAAGGCTTTTTCTAGGTATGTTCCTTAGAATGCAGACTTTTTTCCCTTGGGTGTACCTAAGAACATTTAGCTTGCAATCCGGTTTTGAAAAGTATAAAGCTGTTCCTAGCAAGTCATTGGAATGTCTTCTTTTTTCTGGTGCGTAGGATATTGGCTTCTATTGGAAAAGGAGACAGAGAGAAAGACCTAAAGAAAGTCAGACTTTACCAACACGTGGAGATCTTTTATTTAGTTGCAGGGAAAGACAGCTCTTGTGTGGTTGTATCTCAGAGCAGAATTGCTTCGAAGATAGTGTACATAGCTTTATCTGTTACAGAAACAGTGATTTCATAATCCTGTTTTTTTTTCTCTTTCCAATCATGAACCCTCAAATAAAAATAGAAGAAAAAAGGGGGAAGAAGCTTTCAGGCAGCTCATAGAAGAAATGTTGTAAAAGGCCAACATGAAAGAGAAGCAGCAGAAAGAAAACGTAAGCAAGAGGAACAGACGGAATCTGAATTGTGAGTATGTTTTAACACGTGATACCTGCAAGTTTTCTGTAAATTTCGGATCCATTAGATTGAGAACTGGTAGGATGTATTAGTCCATGATTATGGATTTTTGATCATGTTGTAGAGTGCATAGAGTTACCTGGAAATCTGGAAAACGTTTCTTTCTCTGGCTGCTGAAGCTCAGGCTGTCAGACAGAACAAGGGAAAAAATTAAGAATTACTCTACTGTAGCAATGCAAAGCCAGTAGGGGGATACTGGGAGCAGTGTGCATTTGGCAGATAAATTACCACAAATGAATCATGGAAAAGAGCATGGAAAGATCCTGCCAGAAACCTGGGGGGGGG
>JANRGW010014228.1:0-16973 GCA_024733675.1 Psilopsiagon aymara | reverse complement strand
ATTCTCTTCCCTTGTATTTCTCTTGTCATTATTATTACTAGTAGTAGCAGTAGTAGTTTGTGTTATACCTTAGTTACCAAACTGTTCTTATCTCAACCTGTGGGAGTTGCATTCTTTCAATTCTCCCTCCCATACTTCCAGGAGCAGAGGGAAGAAAAAGGGGGAAGTGAGTGAACAAACTGCGTGGCTGATTTATGGCCTAAACCACGACAGCACTACTGTTGTAAACTACAAACCTATCAAAACTACTAGCACATGCTAAAATAATCGGCATATGCCAAAAAACACATTCATCACAGCAACTGGTTTGTATTCTCACACCTGCATGATGGCTTGATATTTATTCTTCTGATCCATCAGCTGGCACAACATGCTGCATGACACAAAGGCAATGTTCCACATCAAGAATGCTGTGGCAAACAATTAACTGCATGCTTTTCACAAATTTATTTGGCTGTGACAATGCATTAAGTTCAATTCAACACAGAGACATACAACAGAAAGATCACTCAAAGAAGCAGCATATTCAGGTAGGCAGAGCAGTATACAATCATCTTGATATATGTAATATAAAAGCTACCTTAGAGACATCGCTATGGAAATGGAAAAATTATGGGAAATCTGGAAGGTTGAAAATAATGTTCAAAAAATTCTGTATTTTTAAACAATGCAAGAATATGCTAGAATAAGGCTTCTATATGTTAATCTGATTGGAAAGCTATGCACTTTGCCTTTGTATTATGCCAGCAATACATTATTGCGTAAGACCTGCATTGTGTTTGCAGCATGCAATGTGGTGATACAGTGATACAATCTTTCCCTGCTCAAATAAGAACACTTTTCATCTGCTTTCAGATTACCTGAGCATAAAAACTTCAGACATGCCTTGTCTAGCTCTTCCCATATACTTATGCAATGATTTAAGGAAATGATGGGCAAATTTTTTGAAACTTCTGAAGAAACACAACACCAATCTGAAACCACACATGAATCTAGATCAATCAAAACCTTTTGTGAAATTTAGAAGTTTTCAAATTAGAAAAGCACATTTTCTTCACCCACCATTATAGCTTATACCAGCAGTGATAAAGCATAACAACATATTATGCTTTTCAGAATCTAGTTTGTGGGGGCAGAGACAATGGCAGCTCCTGAATTAGCTTGCCAGAGTGTGTCACCGATACAACTTCGAAATATACAGGAACTTAGCAGCCAAATTCCTAATGGTCTCATAACCTTCCCTGAAGCAAACAAAGATAGGACAAGAAATACAACCTTTACAAACACCTGAGGGAACCATTTCATGGTCTCCACAAACACATAGCAGGTGTAGAAGAAAGCAAAAGACTGGAGAATATTCAAGAAAGTTTTTTAGATTAAAATACAGGTGTTCTGGAGAAACCAAGGAACACCAAGATTTAGAATCCAGGCAAAGAACACAGAAATAGGTAGGAACAAATTATAGGGACACAGAAATACACTGTAAAGGATCAGCAGGATTAAAAAGGGTTCTAGGAAAGGCAAAGCACTTTCAGTCTGAATGCTTGATCCATATGGGAATATGGGAAATAAGGAAGCTAAATGAGTTTCTTCCCCAAGTACAAATTTACCTCATCTCATCAGCTCAGGAATCCACAATCCCTTTCCTGTCCCACAAATTCACTGTGATCAGAAAAAGTCGAGCAAGAAACCTGCACGCTGGGCTGCAGCTGTTTTCAACGTTGAGCAGCAAGGCAAATGAAGCCTCAGGCAATGAAACTGCATTGACAGGAAACTAAACGGAAAGTGTTGTATTAATTACCATGAAACAGATAAGCTCGAGGAGTCTGATGCCAGGAAGGTCCTGTCATTTTCTAATCCTAAACAGTTAACTGGTTCAAAGAGCTGAGTGCATCTGCTTCGTTTCAAGCCAGCTATCACCAGTAAATCTTTCTGCAGACCTTTCATGAAGAAAATACAACTAAAACATTATAGATTTAAAACGAAAATTAATGTTTTCATTAATGTTTCCATTAAAAATTAATGTTTCAAAAAGCATTTCCAGAACTTCTCGCCTCCCCATGACAATCTTCAGATAAAAAAAAAAAAAACAAAAAAAAACCCAACAAAATATCAGCTGAGCTGCTCTAAAGCTTCTGTTAAATTGTGTTTTTCTTAACAGAAGACTAAACAAATGAGCAATGAAACTAACAAAAAAAATGAAGAGGTATCAGTTAACCTTTGGTGCTGGCTCAAATTCACTGCCCAGCATAGCACACAGGCTTAGCAGCAGCTTGAAGACCTGACAAATGGACACTGCCCTTAGACTCTGCCTGGCGTGGTTTTAGCATGGGTTTAGATCTTCACAGCTTAACTGACAACAGTGGAAGCTGGAGTAATTTCATCCCCTCAAAACTGCTGTCCTTTTCTAAGTCCTTGACAAACCATATAGCTCAGGGTGGTATGTGAGGTTAAGCGAGGCACAGAATTTAACATATACCAGAATGAACATTGGAAGGCGCTTGTCTACATTTAATGCTACACTCAAATCCAGTGTCCCAAAGTGCTCCTGTTTTCAAACAGGTGTCACAGTTTGCACGCTCCCTGAGTATTCAATCTGTTGGCAACACAAAGATATTAAAGACTAGGCAGCAGAAGTTTTGTAGTAAAATTTGAGAGGACCAAAGAGGCTTCCATAGACAAGACTGACAGGACTTGAACTAAAAACACACTGCAAACTGACTGCTGCCAAAGAAACACCTGCTAATAAATGTAACTGATGCTGGATGTGATATCCAGATATTTTACAGCAGTCACAAGAAACTGTGAAGGTTTTACAGCTATTGTAAAATCTCCTTTGAAGCTCAGAACTACTGAAGAGGACATTCAACCTTCTATAAACCTTCTCCATGGTTTTCTGCAAGTGCTTCTACAGTTTACAATGTCCAAAGAACTGCCAACTGTCAACTAAAAAAAAAGTGTGAAGCCATAAGTAACACCTAGGGTATTTATAAAACTATTTCAAAGACAAATTTTGAAATAAATAAGTGCCCTTCCATAGCAGAAATGTAAGCCTTTGAAAAATGACCTTCAGTATACTTTTACCCGTACTTAATTAAATTTGAGACACATGAATAGTAATCATATTTTTATTAATCACTCACAACTCTTCTCCCAGACTACGAATTGCCAGACAGAGCACTATCTCAGTAATCATCTGAATACTTTTAATGGCTTTTATGAAGTGCATTCACCTGCTTGAAGTAAAAAAGTATTCTTTTATCTTCAAATTTCAAAATAAACTGAACAGAGTCAACATTCATTCCCATTATTGACAAATTACCAAATTCAGATAATGACCTCTATTCACGTTTCAATAGCCTCATGCAGTTATCTCTTTATTTACCTATATGCATTTTCCTATTTAAAGATTAAACAAGGTTCAAATTTCATCATGGCAGCATGAAAATATATAACACTAATGCACATACAACTGCCTTCTGACATCCATTATTCTGCCTAGGCTCCTGTCTCCAAAATGCTAATAAAAATTTATTTCCTGGTTAAATAAAAATTTATCCTAAAACATATTAAGAAAACAACAGCTTCTGTATAACTTGCATTATTTAAAAGATACTGTGATAAGCTTTCATCAAGAAAAAAAAACAACCTTAAAGTTCTTATTTTCCCCTCATAACAACATCATTCCTATTTTGTACAATTACTGTTCGTTCACTTTTTTAGCACTAAACATACTTTTTGAAAAAAGTACAAAATGTATCTAGGAAAAAAAAATCAAAGAAATTAATATGGATGCTGATATTTAAACTTCACTCTTTTTTCAGATGCATCCATTAATTTTTCTGCAGGAAGGAAATCAACAACTCTCTTGCAATTGTTGTGCTTACATGACAACTTTAGCCAGCAAAATCACCTTGCTGAATCTGCTCTTCAGTAATAAAAATCCTTTGTTTCCCTGTACCAACATCAAAACAGAGACTTCCTGTTATGCAACAGATTTGAACACAGTCGGTAAATAACTTTGTTAGATGTCAACACAGTTTCACTCTTTCATGGGAAATCAACTACTAAAAATGCAGCTAAGTAGGAAAGTAGTTAGGGAATGCCTGAAATAACTTCTGCAAGTATATGCATGCATAACCTCAACTCATTGTTGTTAAGGCGAAGGTTTTCTAAACAGCTCATTTTTTGAGAAAGCTATGCACCCTAAGGCTAAAACATGAAATGATATACTGCAGGAAAACTTCTAATTTTAGAAACACCTTCTCACTTACTGATTTCCCATTTAAAGAAAAACAATCCAGGAACAGCAACTGATGGAATACTCTCAACTACAGACTCTCATCAACAATTACAGGAAAATTACGACTCTGTAAACAGACCATCACTTCTTTTTCATGATCTTCAAACACTTGAATGAGGAAGTCTTTGTAAGGATGAGCAAAGGACACAAAACCAGGTATGCTTCAAGCAGATTTATATTGGAACCTTTCATAAGAAAAGCAAACAGTACAACACGCAGGAACTCAGCTGCAAGATTTAATTTCAAATTATAATAATCTAGGTACTATTCCATTCTTGTTTCCTTATCATTTACAGCTTGATATCACTAGCAAATTTATTGCACTCTAAAACTGTTTGCTTTACAAAGTCACCTCATTGTTACAAGAATAGCAATGTGAAATCTTAACATACTTTTGATAGCTGCTTTTCTCTCAGTTTTTACCTCAAATTATTTTTTTTTTTCCTCTCCAGCATCTGGGTTTATTTATTTCCAAATAGCATCACAGTTTTGAGTGTCACTCAATCACAGATTCTGAATTCCATTTGTGGAAAGGAATTGATGACTGACTGTTGAGAAAGTTTTCAAGTAAATTGCATTAAATATGAAATGCTTTATTCATCTTCCTGCTGCGTACGTAAGATGCAAACTTGTGTAAATAACACGACAGGCAAAATACTTCCATCTACTGACCAGTATCCTCAAGGAAAATACACCACTTTTGTCTTGAAGACTGTTTGGAAATTCATTAATATTTTAAACAATCTTAAAGATAAAGAAAAAAGCTTCCCCATTAACTGCCACAAGTTGTGTTTTCAGTTAAAATACTTTTGTAGCTTAAGCTCTGACAGGTTTTTAGTTTGTCATCACAAAGCATATTTAAGTATTTCAAACAAGAATGAAAAAATTCCACCTACTTAAAATATAGTAGGCTACAATAAGTATATTAACATGGTACTGTACATGCTTTCACTGTACTAGAACAGAATGCTTTACCAAGTTTATGCATTGCAGACTATAAAATAAATCACATTATAAAGGACTGCCTATTAAGAAATTGTTAACTATACTCCATAGTTAAGTTTTTATATCAAACAGTTTATGTATAATATAATATCAGGAAATCAAGACAGACTTTCCAGTTTCAACATACAGCATAATTAATATTCAGATCTAAGGATTTAGAACATGATCCATGACACTTTACTGGACAGCAACAGAGGTATGTCTCATATAGCTATTTAAGTACAGAAAAAGATTTATAACAACAGAAAAGGAAGCCTTCACATTGCATGAAACGTTTACAGACAGAAAATGAGCAGATTTGTCCTCATCACCAATGGCATCATTGAAACTTGTGGGCTGGGCAAAACAAGTAGACCTTTTCCTGCACCCCTCACTCTTCATTTGGGTGAAGGAGACAGCAGAGTAGACAGCAGTTCCTTGCTGGAGAAACCCTGGGGCAAAGCCTCCCTAGGACACAGAAGTTTCCATGCCACTTCCACACCACCATAATGCATGGACAATACTCATTTGGTGAAAATACGGGCAATGCAGGGGACACTAGAGGCTAAGAGAAGTTTAAACAAGTTGCTACTTGGTCTTTTCCTCTGGTATTAGAGAAATTACTCCATTACTGGTTATGTTCTTAATGCCAAAGCTGTCCTTCAGAATTGGTTAGCAAGACACAGGACTCCCAACATGCAGCCCCTGCAGCAGGGGTTGCTAAATTATTCATACAGAATGAAAGAGTTCTTTGCCCTAGCACTAAGGGGCACAGACTTCAAATTCCCTCAGGCAGAGGAAGCATTGTAATCCAGGCAACTGGAGTGTTTTCCACTGAAAAACAGAGCACTTTTTATATCTAATTTCAGCAAAGAAAAAAAATTCTATTCAATTAAATTCAGTTACATCCAATATAAATCCAAATATTGTTTAGGCCAAAAATTTTGAAAAGTATGCAATGTAATAATAAAAATACTGACATATACATAAATGAGCCACCTTGCAGAGGAGCAGCATTACAGTAAGCATTCATAACTCCATTGTGTAATCTTTGTTAACCTGACAAAACACCAACATAAAGCCTCTCGTGTTACTACACGGCAAGTTCTGAGTATATAAAGCAATGGCAGAAAACACCATGCCTATGCACTAAATAGGAAGAAGAGAAAACAGTTTACTTCAAAAGCAAAAAAAAACCCCAAAACCACAGCATCTCATCTAAAATATAAATTATGGTACAAGGCAAACAGTTGTGCCCAACTTTATTATGGGTCTCTTGACATGCAGTCAAGATTAAGGCTTCAGTTACAGTTCAATCTTCCAATTGTTACTGAAATACAAATTATAGTGGATAAAATAATTTAAGTATGGACATTTATCTAGAGGATTCTGAGACAGAAATATTACATCTCCCTTGTATTCAATTACTCTCAATATCTCAGAGCCCCTATTTAAGGAGACAGAATTGCATACTACAAGAAAATTATTATTTGCCTATCTTATCATTAACAATTTTCCTAGCAAAAGAAATTCAACTACATTTAGACAGGCTTAGAAGCAATGAACAACTAGCTTTGTAAGGATTACAGTGTAAAACATATGTTGCATTATAAACATTGTGACATGTAATACTATCCAGTAAAAGGCTAAGGACTGCTCTACTGCTGTTAAACTGAATATCAATAAAAAGATAATTTTCTAGATACAAGGTTTATATTGATTTTAAAGTCTGCATCTCAATTATTGTTTCAATTTTCGTTCCAAGAGGTCTAAATGTTACTGTTTCTCAGTGACCTCCACTAAGGTTCACATGAAAATGATGGCTGCAGCCCACTGAAAGAGGTTATTTATTTCCCGTGTTTTTATATTGAGACTAATAAAGGAGCATACGTAAGTTACATCAGGAACAAGATAAGTACAATAACCAAAATGAGGCTTCTAAATGATCTAAATGCATGCAAAAAGCAGACAGAGAATAGTGACCAGACTAAAACTAATTTAGGTTTTGGTTTTTGTTACAATTTTATTAAATTCTGACAGAATTTGAGGAATTTAGGAATTTAGGGTAGCTCAGTAGGATTCAGCATAACTGCGCATGACCACTTAAATCTACATCTGCAGAAGTTGTCTGCAACAGTGGTTTTGAGATAAGCTTCATTTTCCATAGGCCGAAGGACAAGAACTGTTCAATTAGCTAAAAACCACCAAAAGTAATAGCAGGTCTGGACAATTACTCTTCAGAGAGATTTATCACTAAGAAAGGCTATTAATATCCTTACTCCCTCCATCTAGAATTTATTTTAGGAGACAAAGTTAATTCTACTTTGCAAGTCACCAGAACACAACCACTATTACTGTCTTGCCAATAGCAAAAGAAAACCTCTTGAGCTTCTCACTGTGATATAACATCGCCAGCCATCTCTACAGTATGCACTTCAGAGAGTTTGGATCTGGCCTGCTGGCATGGACTTACCAAGTTTGTTTCAGAAAATACCACAAGAAAGTGATTAAAAGAATCTGATCCTTCCAGAAGAGGCAGAAGCCCATGTGAATGTCCTCTTGCGTGAGCATCCATATTCTCCTCACCTGCTGGACAAATGCTAAACTAGGACTTTCAGCTACTCTAGTTGTGGCTCTAACAATGTATAGGTACAACTAGGACCTCTGGCAAAGAGACAAACAAAGAGACAAACACCAGTCACCCTGTTTTGCAGATGGACTCTCATCCTCACATGCAGGAGAGCAAGACTGTTTAAGAAAGAGCAGCATTAACATTCACTAAAAGCTCATATATTCAACGGGTTTTTCTTATATGCATATTTTGATGGATATCTTGTCTAGCAATATTAAAGATAGCCATCATCTGATTTTCAGTCTCTGCTCTCCTCCCTTTGATGCAATCAGCAACTGCCACCTAGATTATAAAGATTCATTTTGGCCAGGCATTAAGACAGCTCTCTAAAAAATACCATCTACTTTACTGCTTTTCCAGCCTACCACCTTGAAAAAGACTTGCTGTAAGGGGCTTTTCTAAGGCTGCTTTAAAATAGACTTCAACCTATTTGGTAAACGCACCGACTTAAATCCATCTATTGATATCTTCTAAACTAAGAAATTGTATCTATTGTAGAAATAGAAACTGCAGCAATTTAGATAGAACTCCATAAAGGTAGCACTTAGGAAGTAAAAGAAGGAGGGGTGGGAGCAATGACTGATATACAGGTAAAAACCTGACCCCTATCTGGAGGCCAACTAACAGATTTCATCCCAGAAATTGGAAAGCAAGTGAAAGCGGCAAGAACAATATGAGAGTGGAAGAATGACTAGACTCTTTGCAGGTCCTACAACTTACAGGTCCCCTATAAATACAATATATCAATCAATCATAAATAGAGCATTCATGGCACATGCCAAGATTTTGAAACATTTTGTTTTAAAATGAGATGGTATCAAATTGTTCTTTGGACAGGTGCAATAAAGTCAGAGTTTTAGAAATCTCAAAATCTTCAGTGTTATTTAACAGAAGAACTGAAATCAGTTTCTGAAACCTGTGGTGCCTATTGGTACCATGTACCAATAACCTGTGGTGCCTATTGGTACCATGTACCAATAACATGCATAGCCCACAATATAGAAGAAAATACATTTTTATTGAGACTGACTAGCATACGTTATAAATTCATGGTGCTATGTGCGGTATAAAAATCTAAAAGATAAGGACTGTAATCTGTTCCAGCAGATTATCCGCCTAAACAGGTTGAGAAAACTGGCATTTGCAGCACAGATACTTCATCCTTGAAAATTAAAGTTCTGTTGTATAATTGCACAGCAAAACTACACTACTGATAGGCAGAGTTTTTACCAATTTCCTACATTTTTTCACCCTTAATTAACAGGTCTTATTTTTCTTTTCACTACAGGCTGCAGGGCAAATGTTTTTTCTAACAGTTTTTTTCAGCATAAGCAGCCTACAGACCAGATACTCCCTAATTCATAATAGATTGCGTAATGACTCTCTAACAAACAAGACAATTTACATCAAGACACACACATTTCTTCTCTATCACTTCTCAATAAACATTTTGAAAGCAGGTAATGCATAGGCTTCTTGATCCTCAGGAGATTTATACTTTTGCAGTTCTGTTGGCCTTTTTGCATTCTTCATTCCTTTCTTGGCCCCAGCTGAAACAGTATATTGATTCTTACCTGAACTTACAGCTCTTGCTGTACCATCAATGTGGCATGACAGAAACAGTGAAAGCCAAACATTCAAACATTACTACAGTTCAATGACACTACCTAAGCAACAGTAACCTCTGTCCTCCCTAGCATCTCTTCTGATTTTATATAATTCTAGTGGCATGAATTACATGAATCAACATATTGAAGCAAAGTAGTACTCTGCATAAGGCAACACAGAGGAAAGTCCTGGGGCTGGGGAAGGATCATTACTAATCTTTCAGCTAGGGTGCAACAAATAAACAATTTCTGATGCTGTGTAGAAAACTATCTCAAGCAGTCTCGCCTCTATATCCATTCTGAATCGCTCTTTTATTTGGCAAGACCACTCTGATTTTGCACTTGCTTTTCATGATTCAGTGATAAGAGGCAGAAACCAGCAATGCCATTTACTATGTTGCTCCTGGACTAACAAACATTGCCTGTATTTACTTAACTGGTAGATAAGCAGTTTGATTGCCATGGTGGGGGTACTGTATTTGTTCATGCATTGCTCAATATGTATTTTCTTGCACATGGCAGAGAAAGTATTTTCATAGAATCATAGAATAGTTTGAGCTGGAAAGGACCCTCAAAAGTCACCTAGCCCAACCCTCATGCAATGAGCAGGGACATCTCTTGTCTTGGGTTTGTTCATATTTACAGATGATGTCAAGTTGTTGCCCCTTACTTTTGAAAAATTAGTAAAGCACCTAATCTAGTAAGATTCCACATATGATCTCAGCAGCCTGTTTTCCAAGCAAATAAATGAAACATACACCAGTGCTGGTTCTGAGCTCAATGAGCTGATCACTATCAGCTTCTGAATGAGAAGATCAAGACAGTACTGTACTTAAAACTGATGGTTATGTCAGGGTAAAATGAGTTAGGGCTTGTTCAGGACAGAAAGTTGTAACAGCCAGAACTGTTGACAAGTCACACCAACAGAAAACTTTTTCAATCAATTTCATATTCTATTTTGATGAAGGATAAAGTTATTAAGGCCTAAGATAAATAGTTCTTCTCTCAGTTCACCTCATTTGTACCTATGAACAAATATAGAAGTGAGAAATGAGAACATGTAGGTTTACTAACATAGGGCATGACAGATCAATCTGGTGACTTCACAAAAACCTAGTTTCATGTATGCTCAGTGAAGTGTCCTCAGTGAATTAAATCACAGACCATGTACAAAAGTTAAAATAAATAAGTGAGGCAAGTAAAACAGCAAGATACAAAAGTCACAATAACTATGCTGGATTGCAATCATTTTATATTTAATAATTAACCTTAACAACAGATTTAAATTGTTCAGAGAGTTGAACTTTTCTGCCATAAAAATGGAAATTGTCAAAAAAGGGAAGAACCAGACTGACTCTCATATGAAGACAGACAAAGATGAAGTACACGTCACAAACTCATATCCTTCAGTAGAAATAGTGTTTTACAACAAAGTAGCACAAACAGTGACAAGGACCCAAATACAGTTAAAAGCAGTAACAATGAGACATCAAATGTCGTAACAGCTAATAAAAAGGCAAGACTGAAGGAAACAAAACCAAGATCATGAACCTGAAATACATGACCACTGTGACACAGACATGCTGTGTCTTACAGTCTTAAGCAGTAAGAAAGTACTAAATGGCATATGTGAGCATCTGACCTTTATAACTCTAGCTCCATCAATTGTGAAATTGCGTAAGTACTGCTACTCTCACAAGTAGCCATTTAAAAAATGCATTCTACCAGCTGTAGACACAGATATGTAGTAGCAGATTTAATCATTTTAATCACAGCACTGCCACCTGTTACTTTCGTGGTCTTGAACAAATAAGCTCTTTAGTACAGTTTTTTTCAGTTGTAAAGGGTGAAGACAATGCCAACCGGCCCTACAAAAGTGTTGCTAGATTTACTATTCAGCAGCAGTTTGAAAATGAATACCGCTGTATAAATATTGCATTTTACTGCAAGGTTGAATACAAACTAGTAACGAGCACTCCAACTGCCATCTTCTATTTCTTTTCTGTTTAAAACACATGCAAATAATTCCCTCAAAGTTAATAGGAACAACACGTGCTTACTTGAAGGGAGAACAGACTTGTCTCTCTTCCTCCAACTTAAAAATCTCTACTGAGTAGCACTCAGCTTAACCTATTGCCAGAGTATTAGCATCAGAAGATTGTTCTTATATTTTCATTATATGATTATATTGTTATTAACATATAAAAGAAAGTATGCTATTGTAAGGAGCAAAACTTGATTCCTTATCTTCTCCAAAAATGCAAAGAGGACTGCTAATCCAAGCTTCTATACCAGACTCACTATCAAACGCCCTGAACTAACCTTACGCTACAGGTAATTATATTGAGTCTCGGTGGAAGACCAAGCTGTTCCTAATAGTGGTCCTGACAAACAGCGTCTGTATCAGCAACAAGAATTTGAAAGTCTTCCCAGCGCTTCTGGTAAGGATATTTGTGCTGATGACTTTCCAAAGAAGAAGACCCTCAGTTAAAGAAAGAGCCTTGCTCTCAAGTTTGTGCTGAAGAGGAAAGACTCTAGTGTTAGGTCTTTCCCTCTCAGTGAAGGAAAGATTAGGCTGTAGCAGAAACAAACAGCAGTGTAAAACTAAAGAACAATGTTCTACTGCTATTAGTCAGGAAAACTGAAGAGAATTTATCTTCCACTTCAGAGTTCCTAAATCAGTGGAAAGATCAAATTCAGCAGAGCTAAAGCAGTCTTTATAAAAGCTTACAACAAATGTTGATGCTGTGTCCCATCATGCTAAGACAGCAAGCTTCAGGAAGTCTTCAGCACCCAGAGCCCACTGGTTTTAACGCCTTCTGACACTAGAAAGATATCTTAGACAGACCCTTGACTGAGACAGCTGAAGCTGACCCTGAGCCTGCTTACACCAAAATTTAAGCTAGGAAGGCCTTGCTAGACCCACAGCCTAGACAAAGCTGGAAAGTCATGCGGTCATCTGCACCAGCAGCTGAAAACCAATGAACACATCCTGATGAATGACACTGGGAGGGGCCTGTTTATTTTGTGTGAGAGTTAGTGACCAGGGAGGAGGTGGCTGCTAACAACAAAAATGCAAAGTGAAGCACAATGGTTTTGATTGGGTTATTTGCTGTGGAACCTGAGCTCCAAAATTCTTGCATTCAGCACCGCTTGGAGCACTCTAACAAGAAAGCTGCATCATTGTTATCCTGAAAGCAATTGAAGGTATGCTTCAAGCTCTAATTTGTTCTTTGTCCTTACACTTGTAAGTATTACCCAGCTGGGTAAAAGATCCCCCTAAAATCATCTTATGTTCACAATCACCCAAGGTACAGACAAGCATGGAGCAAATAGCTATAGACAAAGCCTCATAAAAGATACAGCATCCAGGCTTTCTTGAAAGTGCACAGACTACCTTATTTTCATGCAGTAGACAAATAATCCTGAGAAGAGTGCTGTTTGATGAGCACTTTTATTAGAATAAGCAAACAACCTAATAGCATGTCACAAGAACTGCTAATTTTTTCTAAGAAACTTAAACTATTCATTAAGTCAGTCTGGGTCTGACCTATGTTATACTTCACACACTCTTGCAAATAATAGCCAGGTGCTGAAGTTGGCAACTTTTTCCACATTAGAATTTTCTTAAAAGTGATAAATGTAGTCTCCATTTTTTATCTGTAATGTTGACATCCTAAAGACCGGGTTCATTGGTTTGTTGTTTGTTTTTTGTTGGGTTTTTTTTGTTGGGAAGGCAGTCTCTGACTATACTGTTAGAAAATACAGTTTCTTTTAAGCTACCACACAACACTTCGGCTTTGATACTAGTCTTTCATTCCCTGGATTTGCTTAACACATCAGACTGACAACTAGAATTAAAAGTACTTCAAAGGCAAGAGGCTCTACCACACCTATCGCTAAGTAACATTAGTAGTTACACATCATGACCATCACTAGTCCCACTCCTGCTCAGAATCCTTTTAGAATTGCTTCAGTGCAAGATCTGTTTCCAAATAAACTTGATTGGTATTGATCACACCCACAAAGCTTAGTTATGCATTGAGCATAAAGGCAGTAAAGAGTATAAATCCGGCTTCTATGTGTGCTGGGGAAAAACAAAAGGAAGAAGTAATAAAATATACACAAACACAGATAATGAGAGTCCTGTAACAAATTTAGAGAAGGGGACATATCAATTATTTCTATTTGTGTACACTCCAAAGCGCTTGAAAAAGCAATGTGAAGGAGAAAAAGGAGTACACTTTCATATAATCTTTTCATATATACTTTTATATAATCTTAGGGGGAAAAAAAAAGCACCAAATCTTAGGGGCTAAAATGATAGTACCAGAGAAGGCCCCTTAGATTTTTACTACATCACATACCACTCACTTTTCACTCCCAGAATTTATACTGGTTCTCAGGTTTTGATCATTCATTTTGTATCCTCCCCTCATAACGTTCATTTTCAGTCAGGACATCAGGAGAGCTTATGCAAGAACTTGGCACATTTCTGCTCATGTGAACCAGAGCTCTGGCATGAATATCCGCAGATATTACAGCATTCAGGAATTTCATAGGGCCCATCCGCTATTTAGAAAGGCTTCAGTGGCAGCTGATCAGGTGCTTTAAAAATTAAATGGCATGTTTAAATACTTTTTTAAAAAAAAAAAAAAAAAAGCCAAACAAACCAACCAAAAAAAACCCCAAAACCCTCAGTTAGACCCTTAAACCAGATCTATCATAGATTAACTAAAAAGCTAGTATTATTGAGTTATTAAAATGCAATGGCAACAGGCAACACCATGTGGCTGCTCTTGCATAGTGAAATGCCAAGTTTCATGCTTATCAGAAGAGGCACCAGAAAAGTCAGGTCTTGGCTTTTCAGGACAAGGCCACAGCTCTAAATCACATGCCATCCTCTAAACCACAGATGGGTTCATTGCTTAGATCTGCCCACTGAGCATCAGCTGTTTGAGCAACATGGTCTAGCGGAAGGTGTCCTTGCCCATGGCAAAGGGTTGGAACTAGGTGATCTTTAAGGGCCCTTCCAATCCAAAGCATTCTGCGATTTGCTGACACAAGCTCATACATTTGTACATTGCACAGGTTCAAGGCTCAACAGTCCATGCAAGCAACAACAGAAAGAATGAAAAAACCCAAAAATGGTCACTTTGTTAAACTCATTTCCATTTAGCCACTGTCTTACATAAACATGTATTTTTATTTCAGAGATTCTCAATTGATCATTTCAGACATATTAAAATTTTGCAATGGAAGGACACAACCACAGGGAGCAAATATAAACCTACTGATAGTAGATCTGCTTTTTGAATTACTTTTTATGGATTCCTCAGAAAGAACCACAAACCTCAGGTTGAAAGCCATGAATTTACTGCTTCTGACCTTGTGAAGACCTCTGTTCACCTCAAAACTTTATGCCACAAGCTTTATACAGGTCTTCAAAAGCCTACTTTATTTTTAAAAACCACAGCACATACAGTAAGCTAACAAAATATCCCTGCATATTTACTGGTAAGCCAGTTTTAATTTTTACCAATGCTAGCAGTTCACTGCAATGTATTACCACGATTTTGCAAGGACTACACAGCAATTCGCAGGGAAAACATCACTCTGACATTTCAACCAAAGCCTCCAATAGAAACCCCAACATTATACTTAGGAAGAGAAATCAGCAAAACTCCCACCTGAACAAATAACCCCAATCCAAAGAACGACTGAATGGATAAAAGGCCTGTATTCATTTGCCAAGTGATGAAATACAATAAAAATGTGAAATTAAGTACTTAAAACTACTAAACAGTTATATCTGTTGCAGACCAAGGCTATTTTTCAGTCTAAATACCATACGGGTGGATGTTTTTCTTTCACTTAGTGGAAACAAAAGTCATGCTGTGTCAGCATACAGACACCTAAATAAATCAAGGAGGTTCGTTAAATACATGTTAAAAACACTGGAGAGAAAAATGACATGCCTTGACAAATTCACTCTTCCTGCAAAGTTTCTGAAAAAACAGGCAGTTAGGTTACACAGAAGAAAAAAAGGAAATACAGGAAAAAAGAAGATTTGACGAATTTATGATGTCAAATTACAAGAAGACAGTATTTAAAAAAAAAAAAAAAAAAAGGCACACTGAAATAAGAGCAACCCAGAAAAAGAATGAAAAAAAAAAAAGTACCCATCCATGTATAGGTCTCCCCGAGTTGCAAGTATGCAAGAATGAACAAAGTTTATCAGTCAAAGAGAAATAATGAATATTGTGCAGTTCACTCAAGGGTGTTTTTTAAATTAAACATAGTACTACAGTGTCCTACCAAGAACTCAAGAAGCCTTCTACAAGAAATTCATGTTACTTCTGAAAAACATGTTGGGGCTACATTGCAAAACTAGAGAACCACAAATTTGGCAAATTTAAAAGAAAAATAGATGAATAGCAGAATTTGAAAAATCATGGCAGTCAGGTGAAGTTCCTGACGTCTGGAAAAAGGGAAATATAACCCCCATTTTCAAGAATGGGAAAACGGATGAGCCGGGGAACTACAGACCAGTCAGCCTCACCTCTGTGCCTGGCAAAATCTTGGAGCGGATTCTCCTGAAAGGCATGCTGAGGCACATGAAGAACAAGAAGGTGGTTGGTGACAGCCAGCATGGCTTCACTAAGGGGGAATCCAGCCTGACCAATGTGGTGGCCTTCTATGATGGGGCTATGGAACTGATGGACGATGGACAGGGGTAGAGCAGTTGATGTCATCTACCTGGACTTGTGCAAAGTGTTTGACACTGTCTCACATAACATCCTTGTCTCTAAATTGGAGAGACATCAATATGATAGGTGGACCACTTGGTGGATAAAGAACTGGCTGGATAGCAGCACGCAAAGGGTTGTGCTCAATGGCTCAATGTCCAGCTGGAGACCAGTAACAAGCGGTGTCCCTCAGGGATCGGAGTTGGGACCGGTCTTGTTCAACATCTTTGTTGGTGACATGGACAGTGGGATTGAGTGCACCCTCAGCAAGTTTGCAGATGATACCAAGCTGTGTGGTTTGGTTGATATGTTGGAGGAAAGGAATGCCATCCTGAGGGACTTTGACATGCTTGTGGGGTGGGCTGATGCCAACCTGATGAAGTTTAACCATACCAAGTACAAGGTCCTACACCTGGGTCAGAGCAATCCCAGGCACAGCAACAGGTTAGGCAGAGAAGGGACTGAGAGCAGCCCTGAGAGGAAGGACTTGGGGATGTTGGTTGATAGAAAAATGAACATGAGCCTGTACTGTGCTCTTGCAACCCAAAAAGCCAACCACGTCCTGGGCTGCATCAAAAGGAGTGTGACCAGCAGGTCGAGGGAGGTGATCCTGCCCCTCAACTCTGCACTTCTGAGACCTCACTTGGAGTATTGTGTGCAGTTCTGGTGTCCTCAACATAAAAAGGACATGGAACAGT
>JANRGW010014227.1:0-26999 GCA_024733675.1 Psilopsiagon aymara | reverse complement strand
GCCAGGTTGGATGGGGCTTGGAGCACCCTGCTTTATGGAAGGTGTCCCTGCCTGTGGCAGGGGCTGGAGCTGGAGGAGCTTTAAGCCCCTTCAATCCAAACCAGTCTGGGATTCTGTGATTTGAGGAGCCTGGTGGTGTCTCCCGTTAGTGCCACAGGGGGGGTTGTGCTGATGGGCCGGGCTCCTTGCGGTGCCGCTGGGGGTGCCCCTGGTTTTGCACCTACACAACATCTGTGTCACTTTGCAGAGGTGCTGCCCTCGCTGCAATGTGCTGCCCTCCATGGGCTGGCAGCTCGGAGCTGGGGGTGCTTCACTGCCCTGGAGAGGGCAGAGCTCCAGCTCCCCGGGGGCTCATCCCCCTGTGCCACCCTCCCGGACCACTGAGCAGCACCCGGATGTGGTGGTCACAGCCTTGGGGCACAGAGCCTGGCCCCTGCCTCAGGGCACAGGGGTTGGCACTGCTGTGCTGGTGCCAGTCCTGCTGCCCTCCCTCTGCAGACGTCTAAACCGGGGCGACGGGAGCCTCGTGGCGGCTGGAGCCATTCCTCCAGGTACCGCACAGCCCCTTCTCCACGTGAGCTTCATCCAGTCAAGAAACGCAGTAACAAACCGCGTCCAACTTAATGACGTGGATCTCTCAATACCCCGTGCAGGGGGGGATGGCTGCAGGTTTGCACTCGATCTGAGCCAAACGGTGACAAATCGATCCTTCCTGAAGGCATGGAGTATTTCTCAAGCTATTCATCAGCCCCGCAACAAATCCCCTGTCGTCCCCAGCTGACATCCGATTTGAAATCCCTCTTGCAGCCCCGGCGCAGGGCAAGCGGGGACCTTATCATTTTTTAATGCTCTGCAGCTCCTGGGCTCATGGAATATTTATAACAGAGTCGTTATTTACCAAACAAGCCGGAGCGCTGGCGGCAGCCCTGGTGGGTGCAACCCGGGCAGCTCCCTGCTTCTTCCCATGCTGGTTGGGGTGTCCTGCCCCAAACGCCACAGGACCTGGGTCCTGGTGTGTCTCTGGCTGCATGCTCCTCCCCGGAGCTTGCTGTGCTTGATACAGAGGTGGTGGCCAGTGGGTAGCACAGGGGTGGCTGTGAACAGGGGACACTGCTGGGAATGGAAGCTTTGATGCTGGGAAGCCTCCAGGCCCTTTCACTTGCCCTTGCTCCAACTTCCCTGGTCCCTTTGCCACTCTCTGTTATGAACACTGCTGTGCAGGTCAAGGCTGGTGGCAGATGGATCATCAAGCACTGGTGCACCCAGCGCTGCTACCCAGCTCCCATTCCAGGCACATCACTCCCTGGGCATCCTGTGTCTCCAGCCCTGCCATACCAGCCCTCCCATCTGGGGCCAAAAGCACCCCTCCATGCAGCGCAGCGCTGTCAGCTTGTTCTGGGGGTCACCACTGGGGTAACCTCTACTCTCCTGCCTTTTGCAGTGTCTGATTCTTTTCTTATGGAAGTGAGTTTCTCTAGGGATGTGGGGATGACTCCCTCCTGATGGCTGAGCTGTGCAGGGAGCAGCACACGGTCTTGCTCCCTTTCTGATCCTGGAGAAGCCGGCTCCCTGGAGAGCCGGAGCATTCCCAATGCCTTGATGCGGTTCCATAGGTCGGGCTGTCCAGGAGGGTGGCAGTGCCGGGGCAGGGGGGTTCTCTCTGCGGTGCTGCTCCTCGCCGATACCTTTGTGCCCGTCGCCAGGGCAGTGTCTGGCAGCTCTGCGTGACCGCGTTTCTCCTGTGACAGGCACAAGTGTGAGCGCTGCAGAGCAATTCCTGAGCCCCCTGGGACGGTCTTTAAGCATGTTAATATTTTGCAAATGATTTATGCTTGGGCCTGTGCAGATGATGCGCTGCACTTGAAGGGTATGGATTATCTATTAGCGCCCAGGCATAAAAGGCTTCTGCAGATGACATACTGCTGCGGGGAGCGGGCGTACAACCGGCCTTTTGTTTTACAGGAGGGGTCAAGAGCTGCTGCCCCCGCTCAGGAGGTAGCGGCTGCCCCCCGCTGCTCTAATGACCCCGCGGGTCCCGGGCCAGCGCCGCTCCTGCCCTGCTGCCGCCGGGGGCTCCTGCCCATCGCGGCTCTCTGAGCGCTGCCTCCCTCCCGCGCCGGATGAGTTCACGGCTGTGATCTCATCTCTCCAGGGCCCTGCTCCGCGGGCTCCAGGAGCGGCTGCTGCGGTTGGTTATGGAGCAGGAGGGGCCGTGGGGCCGATCCCTGCCCCCGGCAAGGCCGGCCCGGGCTGACACAAACGCGCTGCCGCAGTGGGAATGATGCGGGAGCTGCGTCCCTGCACAGAGGTGCTCCTCCGTGCTCTCTGCGCACTGTGCTGGGGGGTTCTGTGTGCACACGTGTCCTGCTGCTGTGGGGAGCTGCCCGTGCTTCCCGCAGCTCTGGTCCCATGGTGGTGCTGTCTCCATCACTTGCGGATGGACAGTGGCGCTGAGCCGGGGTAGTGGATCTGCCCTGGGCTGGCCAAGCCGCAGCCAGGACTGTGCCAGGCTTCAGATGTGCTGGTGCCAGCTGCCCCACATCCAGAGGATTGGATGCTGGGGAAGGCCCCGCTCTGCCCTTGCCTGGAAAGTCTGGGGGCACAGGGGTCTCACTGGTAGGAGATGTGTGGGGATGGAGAGCTGCTGCCCCCCATTTGGACAAGAGCAGGAAGAGGCCTCAGGGTTTGCCCTTCGTGCCCCTTGGAGCCTGGAGAAGAGCTACATGTGTGCAGAGCAGCACTGCACGGTGCGATGCTGTCGTGGCGTGATGCTGGTCCATGACACAGCCAAGCTGTGCGGCCAAGTGAATCTCCTGGACTTGGGGTGCCAGTGATGGGGACGCATGTCCCAGGGGTGCTGTGGTGTCCCATGAGTGGCCGCTGTGGCTCGGTGGGCACAGGTGAGGTGAGGTGGGACCTCGCTGCTGTGCAGTGGGTGCTGTCTGTACCTGGACTGTGTGAGCTGCCCCATTGCTGCGTTGGCTTCATTATGGTGAGATTAATGTTGGTTATTGGGCTGGGAGTTTTATCACCTGAATGTTCCCTCTCAGCTCCTGAAACCGAGTTCAGCCCAGATTTATTACCTGGCAGATAAATAAACCTGAGTTTTATTTTACCTCCTTCTTCATCAGAAAGGAATGAAAATGTAAGCAAAATATTAAAAACAAAATAGACTCAGTTTTACTTTAATTGACCTTTGATTTTAACTTAATACCTTCCCCATGTTGCTGCTTCAACCTTTAATTTCTCTTGGTGAAGTGGCTGTGTTCAATGATTCATTCTGTCCCGAGGCAAAGCACACACTGTAATTGGTTTTTAACTTCCTGGAATGTCAAAGCCAGGATTGAAATTTTACGTATCACACCACCAATTCAATACTGGCTTTAATAATAATGTTGCAGAAAGGAAGGCAGATTTACAGCTGTAGAAAAATGTAATCAAATTCTGAGGCAGAATGCAATAAGTCCAAATGCTGGTTTTCATTTGGAAGCTTGTTAGATAAATGTGGTATCACCTGCGTGGTTCCCAGAGCGTTTCTGCTGCTCCCTGCACATGGAGCATGGAAGCCGGAGCTGCTGCCTGTGGCACTGCTCCAGGCTGGGCACTGGCTGTACCATGGCCATGGGGCATGTGGGGTGGCCACATGGGTTTGGGGTGCCCCTGGTCAACCCCTGGTCCTGCAGCCTGGGATGAGCCGATGGGAAGCATGTGGATAGGAGCTGGTGGTGATGGCATCTGCCCATGTCCACGCCATGCCCGTGCTCATGCAGTGCTGTGGTACCCACCATGGAGCTGCTGCTGTCCTCCTGCTCTGCCGGCTGGGGTGCTGCCGGGGCAGAACCCCCCTCATGCACTGCACATGCTAAATAAGTAATCGAATTTGGCCAATTAACGTCTGATAAAAACTAATAACCTTTCTCTCCCTCTCTTATTACGGAATGACCTCCAGCAATCCATTAGTGTAACAAATGATATGCGAGTGCTCAGCATGCCTAATGGCTCTGGATTAAACCCAGTGACACCCAATTCATCAGCACGCTCCTGCACCATACTGCCTGTCCCGCTGGGCTCTCGTCCATCACTGGTGGCCGCTCTGTCTCCTCATCCCTGATGGAGCCACTGATGCTGGGCTGGACCCGGCTTCCCCCAGCAGCCTGGGGGCTGCACTGGGGCTGCAGGAGAAGCCATCTCAGGGTTAGAGGACCCCATGGTGCTGTGTCTCAGTGTGGCCAGTGGCCTCAGGCTCTGTCATCTCCCTGCCCCACCCCGCTCTCTACCCAAGCTGTCCTACAAAGCCAACTAAGCTGAAATTATTTCCCTTCTCTTGAAAAGCCTTTAAATAATGCATCGCCCTCACTTGTGCTGCTCAATGTTTCAAAAAGCCACGGGGCCGGTGCTTCTCACTCCTATGTTTGCATCTGTTTGCTGTGGGGCCACAATTCAACCTTGGTGGGGGTCACTGCAAATTCCCTCTCAAGGCAGAATCTCCACCGCTGGGATGCCGGGATGACAGGCACTGCCTGCGTGCAGTGGGATGTGGTGCTGAGCAGCAGTGGGTGAAGGAGTTGCTGCTGGCAGGAGCACTGAGGGGCTGGGCACCAGTGTTGGGTACCATGGGCCCTGGTGCATCCAGCTTTGGGGTGTGTGAGGTGTCCCACAGAACAGTGACAGCTTCAGGAGCTGTCACCCGCTGGGTGCCCATGGTCCTGGGTGTCCACACAACTCCCTCCATGTGCTCAGATAATGGTGAGTTGCAATTAAATCTGAACCACTGAAAACAGCCCTAAAAACATCCTCCAAAGAGCCCAGCCTCCCAGGAAATGGGGATAAAAAGATGCTGAAGAAGGGAGAAGTAAATCAGAGCAACTGCCAGCAAAGCAAAGATGTCCCATCCAAAGCAGTGAGGGAGATGTTTCCCCTCCTGTGTCAGCGTTGGATGGGTTCCCGTGTATGCTGTGTGCTTTTGAATGTTGCGATCAGAATTTACCCGGCATTTCTCAGGCTCTCGGGGCTCCAGAGCTCATGTCCCATCACGTGGCGCTGGGGTGGGATGGTCCCGGGTCACTTGGAGGGGGATTGCTCCCCTGAGCCGCTTTCCAGGCTGCCTGAGCAGCGAGCTCATTTGCAGCCTGAGTTTCACCTGAATGAAGCTCTCCAAGGGCTAAAGGAGGTGTGAAACTGGGTAAATGTCAGAAATCCCTCCCCTAAAGCTTGCTCGTGACATTCCCCCTCCTCTCCTTTTCACTCTGTGTGACCCGGCCTCGAGCTGCTGCTGCCTGAAGGGATCATGGTTAAACACTTGTCACAGCATGGGAGGCTCTGAGCATGGGGGGGTCCCTGGTGCTGGCCCCCAGAGCCGCACACGGGCGCTTGGAGGGGCACCAGCCCGGCCTGGCCCTGCCCAGCAGCACGAGCAGCGCTCTCAGTTACCAAAACCCATTTGCAGTTCTGTTTCTTCTCTTCAATTTTTAATCCCAATTACAAATACTCAGTGCCGTCAGCCTGAGGGGCAGAGGAGCTCAATGGGATGCTCCAGTCACCACTGCCGCTCGTGGGTTCGGCTGTGGCTCGTGCCAGCAGCTCTGGGACAAGCTCTGGTGCTTGAGTTCTCTGTCCATCGGCTGCTGGGGGGTGACCGGGGTGTCCACGCGAGCCACGGCTGAGAGGGAGGCACATTGCAGGGGGCTGGAACTGGATGAGCTTTAAGGTCCTTTCCCACCCAAAGCAGTCTGTGATTCTATGATTCTATGAATCACGCAAGGCCTTGGAGCTTCCCTCTTGATTCTGAAGAGCTGGAAAGTGGTGTTGGGTGGGAGGAGAACACGTTGTACCAAGAGACAGCCAAGTGAGTGAGTGAGTGAGATGGCTTGGACAGCTACGTCCAATTAGCCTGACATTAATCCTGGGCAAATGGGTGGAAAAACTAATGCAGGATTCAGTTAATGGGAGAAATAGAGCCTGGGAATACAAATTCATGGCTGTCATAGAGAAGTAGGACCTGTCAAACCACCCTGGCTTCGTTCGGAGGAGATGGTGGCGCAGCAGTAGCAGGCTCTGGGCGAGGTTTCACTCGGTGCCGTGATGCCCGGGTTAGGAAGTGCTGGGAAGTGGAGAACCAGGCGGGAACGTGGCCGTGCCGCTGCTTTGCTGCTGGGTTGTGGCATCTTCCTGGGGGACACCAACCCGCAGGCACTGGTGCTCGGTGCTGGAGCTGTGTGAACAGAGCAGAGAGCTGAGGAAGGCCCCACTGTCTGGGGGCAGCCAATGTTTCACTCCCATGGGAATGTGGGTGCTGCCCTCAGTCATGTGCCAGCTCTCATGGAAATGGTGCCTTGGCAGCAAGTGTCAAGTTCACTTTGTTTTCCCAAACCCTTATGTGAAGATGATTCTGAGCACAGCAAAAGCCCAAAGTAAGACCCAAATCCATGTGATTATGAAAGGCTTTAATTAAGCATCATATTCCCTTTTATCAGAGCTCCAGCAGCAGATTTATGCAGCTCTTGTCTCATCCCTCTGCACCATCCCAGTGCCTGTTTCAGGGTGAAGGGAGAGCCCCCGGATGGTTTAGCACAGGGCTCTGCCCATGCTGCTGTTGTCTCCAGCACCATGGCCCTGATTGGGTCCTTGCGTTCCTGTGCTGAGAATCAGCTACTGATGCTGCTGGGCTCCGGGTGGGTGCTGCTGGGTGCTGCGGGCCTTTGCTCAGGACACACCATGCTCTGGCTCCATTCATGGCATTTGCCCTCCAGACCTGGCTGCTTCTGCAGGAGTTCTCAGGTGGGCTGGGGATGTGCAGTCTGTGACCCACAGTGCTGCGGCTGTGCCGTGCTGCTCAGCCCCTGGTGCGCATTACGGACCCTACGTGTCCTTTGTGTGTAAAGAGCCTCATTAGGGTGCATTAGGAAGCCACTGCTGATTGTCTTTCTGCTCTAAATACTGCAGCAGCTCTTCAGATACACCAGTGATGGAAATGCTGCTGCAGCTCTGTGTCCTGCGCGTCTGCTGCTTGGGACCAGCGCGGGCAGGTTGGAGCCACCCCGGGCCTGCAGGAGCTGCACCGCTGCTGAAGGGGATGGCAGTGCCCAGTGCTGTGTTTGGGGTGCTCTTCACATCCCCCAGCTCCAGCAGCTCGGCCAAGGCAGACCCTCAGGTGAGGATTGCACGCCACGGGGTACGATAGCTGTGGCACATTCGGGTCTGTGCTTGCCCTGGGCAGTACCTGGGCAGCACCCTGAGGCCAGCAGTGTCCCAGCTCTCCGGTGCCCATGCGGGTGGCAGCACCTGAGCTGGTGCCGGTGGCTGCTGGAGCCAGGGACCTGGCTGGGCAGGACGAGCAGAGCCCTCCTCTCCTCGTGCCTGCAGATGCCATTCCTGCCGATGAGGTATGTTTATCTGGGGGAAAGAAATGAGGTCTTAACCAGATGGTGGGGCTAATAAATTACTCAGGAAAGGCAAACTGGAACATGCAGCCCACGTCTCCTCTGCACGTCTATTGCAAAGTGCCAAAAGAAATCTGTCTCAGGAATTATTTCAGAGAGGGTAATTTCTGCTTCCCAGTTGCTGTCATACATTAGAAATATCTGCAATGCCTCCAGTTGGTTACCAGCGGCGAGGAGCAGCCAGGGGCTGCCATGGATGAGAAGCACTAAAAGAAAATAAATTAGCCTCTTGCACTCAGCCCTTCCCTCAGCTGCCGAACCAAGAGTGACGGGCGGCTGTTGCTTAAGTAACGACCAGAATAATGAGGAGAACAAGATCCACAAGGGAATATTAACTCGGAGGAACAGTGGTTCCTTCCCCTCTTGAAGTTTGCCCCCAGCAGCCTCTGTCCTAGTGCACAGGTGAGCCATGTCCCACCGGAGCCAGCATGAGGGGTGCTGGGGGTGCCAGTACAGCCCACGGCTGTCCCACAGCATCCTCTGTCCCATACCTCCAGTGCCAATGCTCTTCCCTTCTTTTCACCTCTCTGATCCCATGGCAGTCCATCTTCTCCTGGCTTAGCCAGGTATAAACCCATCATGCTCCCTGTAACCACCCAAAACCAGTCACCCGCAGCCAGGGAACTGCTCACAGACCAGCCCTGCAGCAAGGAAAGAGCCTGAGGAGGTGGCAAGGGGCCAGATTGGGCCATGCAGGTAAATGGCATCTTCTCAAGCGTAGCTGAAGCAAGTAGGTGGAGCAGCCAGAGCTCATTAATGGCCATGGCTGAGCCCGGGGTAACGCACAGAGAGGGCAGGAGCTGCAGCTGCGGCCCCCGGGTGTCTCCAGCAGAGCTGACAGGCAGGGAGCTGCATGCGAGCTCTGGGAGTAAACAGCGAGACGTGGATCTGCCATGCACGGATCCCCTCGTCTGGCCTGGTTTCCCTCCAGCACAGCGGCCGCTCTGGCTGCAGCACCGGGGGTTGGCAGGGCCGGGTGCAGGATGTGGCGCTGAGCAGTGGGGTTCGTGAGCGTGGTGTGACTGTTGGCATGGGGCCGGTGCCTCGGCTATCTTTGTAGATGGATGAGCCAGGACAACTGGTGGAAAATGGGCTCTCCAAGAGGCACCGACATCTGCCTGAGGATGTGCTGCGGCTCATTCTGCAGAGCCTCAGGGGCAGGTTCTCTGTGCACAGTGAACGCAGAACGTTTGCATCACTTCTCTTCACACCACTGAGTGATCCCTGCTTTGGGTGCAGCCCGGCAGCACACACACTCCTGGTACTCCAGGCGTGAAATGTCTTAATCAGCGGCTTGATAACGTGCACCCTGAGCACTGGCAATGTGTCCCCTCTCATTTCTCCACTCGCAGCTCACATTGCTCTATCTGCCAGTTTCACTCATGCCAGTGAATGAGCCTCTGCACGGGGCCACTGTGGCTCCAGCACTTCGGCAAAGCTGAGCACCCACAGACAGGGGCAGAGCTGGGCTGGGGAACGGCAGAAGCCTGAGGACGGTGTCTCACTGTTGTGGATCTGCTTTATGCCAGAATTCCTTCCCCAGAGGGTGCTCCGGCATTGGGACAGGCTGGCCAGGGCACTGTTGGAGTCACCGTCCCTGCAAGTGTCCCCAAACCACACAGTGCCATGGGTGGCCTTGGCAGTGCTGGGGAACGGTTGGCTTGGATCTTCAAGGTCTTTTCCAGCCTGTCTGAGTCAGTGATGCTGTGATCTCAGACACCCTGCAGTGATGCAGGGTCCTTCACCAGCAGTGGCTCTGCCCCGGCACCTCCAATTCTGGGGCTCTTCTGGTCTGCCCTGACGCTGTTTCTCTGGAGGCTGCTCTGACCACGGAGCCTTTTCAAAGGTGCTGACAGCTCCTGAGAGCTCATCCGGCTCTGCCGAGCCCCCGTGCTCCTGCGTGCCCCTGTGCCCGGCCAGGGCTCCCGTTTCAAGCCAGGAGGGAGCATTTGGGCTGTTGTGAAGAGGTACTGACCCCGACTGCAGCTCTGCTGTTCTGTAACCAGCGTTCCAAGGAAGCTCATCCCTCAGACAGCGCAAACCGAGAGCACGCCTGAATTTCAATTCCTTTATCTCCTCTGGCTGTCGGAGTCACCTGGGGAACATTACCCTGACTTACTGCTCCTTGTTTGTATCCACTAACAATTATATGGGGGGGCAATTTTGAGAGCTACCTCATTTCACAGTGTGTGATTAATGATGGTAATCTTCTTTCCCATTTAGCACTTTGTTAGATACCTGTTGCAGCTGCAGCTATCCCCAGGAGGACACGTGCTCACTTAATGCGCTATTGCAGGGAAAACAAGGCATCCTTCTACCAAGAAAAGGCAACGAAATGAGCTGAAATGGGGCTGTAAGTGTTCTTTGTCTGGTTTCCCTCCAACACCCTTTTCTGTGCATCCCTCATGTGCGAGCAGCAGGGAGGAAGTCAATTCGCTGTGGGCTCTCCCCAAGAGACTTACGGGGCCGTCTTCGGGCTTGCTTGGATTCAGGTCAAGATAAGATTTGCTTGTTCCTAATCCTCTCAGGTTGATGCAGTGTTGAGGAATCTGCCATAGCTGCCTTGGCTTGTAACAGGATCACTGCTGGGAGCCTGGCACCCCTGGGATGGATGGGCTGCAGTTGCCTCAGGTCTCAGCAGTGAAGATGATGGGAGCTGAGGGGTTTTCAGCTCCTGCCATCACTGGGGACAGGCTGCACCAGGAGCCACAGGGCTCTGACATCTCCCCTGCTGAGCTCCATAAATGCAGGGCTGGGTCTGGAGAATGAGGAGCGTTTTGAAGGTGCTGCCTTTTGGGATGGAAGCAGAACGTGCAGAGAGTGCTGAGCACACTGAGCCCATGGGGAGGGTGCCCTCCAGCCCTGTGGAGGGCAGCAGGCGCAGGCAGGGTCTCCAGAATGGCCCTATTGGGATCAGGCTGGCATTCCCAATGTGGAGGGGGAATTGTGCTGTGCCAACAGCAGGGCCCATTCCCACTGTCCGTGCACCACTGCCGTGCCGATGCCGGTGTGGCATCTCTGGTGGGCACAGGGCTGCTAGTGCCTGCCAGTTCCAGGGGAGGCAGCTCTTGGCAGCATCGCTGCTTGGCAGGCTGCAGCGCAGGAGCAGTGGCATTAAAATGCTTGTGTTGATCTGGCAGAGGCAGCCCTGAGACATCAGCAGGCGATGATTTGCTGGCAAAGAGGAAAATGACGATACTCTCCATCAAAATTATTACAGCACCGTCCCTTAGAGCCGGCGGCGCTGCAGGAGGCTTTCCTGTTTGCTGGCTTTTCCTGAGGAAGGGGAGTTTTAATGGCACTTAGTACAGCCCCGGCCACCAGGCACCACGGCACCGAGCAGCGTGGCTCCTGCTGACTGCACTGAGCACATGGCATGGCCAGAGCCACGCTCCCAGCCCGAGGCGGTGTGAGGAGCCCGCCCCGCTCCGCTTACTCCTCCAGAGACAGCCATTGGAAGGAGCTTGTCAAGTGAGCTTTTCTGTCTGGTTAGAAACGGGGTTTCGAGCTCCTCGCTCACTTGTAAACATTTTTAGTGGTCCCCAGCCAAATCAGCCACAGCAAAAGCAAACATCAGCCTGAGCCAAGGAGGTCCCTGCAGGGAAATCGCTGGCCACAGAAGGAAACAAAATGCATGATGGCTTCAAAAGACATCCATTAAAGTGTGTGCTGAAGTGATTCATGGTGCTGGTAGTTAGGCTTTAATTAGATCTTAATCATGTAATTTTATCTTTGTTTTAGAAATTAGAGCTTAATGACTGTGCTGCTCTCATAACAGCGCTGTGACTGAGCGCAGGAGTATCACAAGGCAGCAGCGGGCAGAGATGGGACAGAGATTATGGCAGAGAAGGGACAGAGATTATCTGATGGTCTCGCATCATTATTTCTTAAATACCGTACATTTAAAAGACACAAACGCAGCAGGCCCTGCAGTTGTTGCTGCCCAAAGAGGAGGGTATGGCCTGAAGCCTCTGCCTCCTGAGACCAGCGATGCCCTTTCCCATGGGGATGGGCGCTTCTGCCCTCTCCCTCCTGGGGACACCCTGGGCCCTGCAGGGGTTTGAGCCCAAGAGCACCATAGGAGGATGGTGCGTGAGATCACAAGAGGTGGATCGCAGGCTTTCACTTCAGCCGGCAGATTGGATCCTTCACAGGACTGGCTGCACAGTAACTAATCTCAGTCACTCCTGGGCACTTTCCTTTTCGTGCTGCCATTTGGAGCATCAACACACTTGTGGAGCTCCTGTGCCTGCGGTGTAGGGGATGGACCAGTACCGAATGGTGCGGGCAGCATGGGCCATGTACTCTGCAAACACACACAAACCCTGGGCACGTCTCCAGGAGGGCATTTTTGCCCCTTGCCAGCTGTGGGGATACGTCCATACCTGCTGCAGAGGGCAACTCTCTACCCTTTACTGAGTCACATGAAGTCTGTTCAAGTTTGCCGGGTGAGTCCATGTGGCAGGCAGGGCCGGGATAATGCTGCCGAGCTAGAGCCCAGCCCCATGGAGCTGGATTCATCCCCTCCCCTGCACAGGAGCTGTGCCCTGCAGTGCATCCCCTGGGCAGGGAAGCAGCGCATGAGCTCGGGTCTCAGCTTCCTTTTGCCTTCTGTTGGGCTCTGCCTGGCCCTGCCCTTGACCCACTGCTCAAGGATGTGAGGTCCAGCATTGTGTCCCTTGCTGTGCCACTGCAGCAGCTCCTGAAGCTGAGCAATCAGTGCCCTTGAGCTCTGTCTGCCCTTGCTGTGGATGGCAGCAGGCCCTTTCCCACCTTCCCTTTCCTGCTTATTATGCCACATGAGCCACTTGAACTCATTACTGTGGCAGATTATAGGTCCCCAGGTAATAACGTGTATTCAGATAATTACTAACAGATCCTCTAATAGGAATGAACTCAGCTGAAGCCATTCGGTCTCTGGGTAAATATTTGTACCTCAGCCGTCCTTATCTCCACTGCTGGAGCCTGCAGGTCTCTGTCCTCACGCTGTGCTCGCTGCAGGAGCTGCTGTGGTTAGCAGGGAGCTGGTGCTGGTGTGGATCTGCCTCATGCCGTGGCTCAGAACCAGCCAGGGACCCCGTGAGCCCCAGCCCAGCTCCCCTGTCCCTCTGCAGGGCTGGGATACCCCCCAGCCTGGCACAGCATCCCATTGCCATCCTGCCCACTGCTGCCTGGCAACCTAGGGACTGATGCTGTGGCCAAGCAGGGTCCTGCTTCAGCAGCAGCACTGCCTGTGTGCCCAGGGTACTGAGAGGTACCCTGTTTCATGCCCCTGCCATGTTCCCCCATTTCTGGCCACTATCACACCATCTTGTGCCATCAGGGTCCTCAGGACTGCTGCAGGAATCAGTGCTCCTGCAGGGATGTGTAAGGAGCATCATTCCTTGGTCAGTGCCAAAGTGCTCCCAGTGGGCACAGCACCCACTGCCAGCTGTTGGCAGCTGTATCAGGGGCAGCTGACACCCAATGGGCCCTCTGAACTGCTGGCAAGTGTCACCTCCCCACTCCCTGCACACCCAGAGCCCCGGCTGCAGTGGAGTCACCCTAATTGGACCAGCCAGCTAATTAGCTGTCAGGTAATGAATTATGCAGTGATGCCCGGACACCAGTGCAGATTTGATACCATCAGGGCCTCTCACTCCTGCATGTTCCCACTCGGTGCAGCACTGAGCAAAGCCTGTGGAAGAACTTGGAGACCTCTCAAAGTGAACCAAAGGTGCTGATGGCATGTCCTGATGGCACGTGCAGTGGCATGTCCTGGGTACAGGCATCACCATTGCTCAGTGCCTGTGCTGCCCAGGCAGGTACCAGCATCACCGGGTGATGTCCCAGCCAAACCCATCCTGGGCAGCGATGGTAGGTCCCGAGGGGCTCAGCCGGCAGCAGGTTTCTGTCCCCTGCTGCAGCCTGATAAAGTAATAGGAGGAAACTCGACCTACTTGGCTGTGCCAGCACCGCAGCTCTTCCTGAGCATTAATCATCTCCAAGGGGTTAGAGGTGTCTGTTAATGATCATATTTATTTGCTGCACAGCTCTGTGTCAGGCGGAGGGAGGGGCTGTGTTAGAACTGTGTGTAGCTCTGTGCAGGGGCTCGTTCCTGCCCATGGGTTGCAAAGGCCAACACAAGGCAGGGTCCAGCTCCCCTCCACTGGGCTGCCCTCACCCACTGTCCCCAGGGCCTTGCTGCACTGCCCTTCCCCACCACTGCTGTAAACATGGACCCAGCAGGGAAACTGAATCGTATTAATTAATAAGAAGTTGATCAAGTTCTCTCTGTGCTCACAGCGCTGTGACGCCGCCGTGGTCTGAGGGATGAGCGATGCTCTTTGTGCAGCTGAACAGCCTTGGGTTTAATTCAGTGTGCCGGCGCAGGGCTGCAGCTCGGGTTTGCTGGTGAGGAACTCACTGTGGAGCCAGCTCCCTGCTGGGGCTGCCAGGAACCTGCCTGCTGGTAGAGAGCAAACGCAGTGCTTGCATCTGGGGCCAGTGTCCCTCATCAGGAGATGGGAGGTAAATGCCTCCTTGAAGGACTGGGGGTCCTGGGATGGTCCTGCAAGAGAAGAAGCCTCCAGAGCTGCTGTGGGGTGAGGCTGCTGCTGGGCTGGAGTGGTGCTGCGGTGCCACAGCTCCAAGTGATGTGTTGCAGGGCACAACACTCATCAGCGATGTAAATGGCCCCTGAGAAGGCTTCCCTTGACCCAGCACATCTTGAGAGCTCTTCAGTGTGAATGGGATCAGGGACCACTTAAGTCACATTCATTACATTTAAGTATTTATGAGCTGATAAATATTAAACAGCCACTCTCTGGGGTTCAAGCCTGAGTGAACCGATCAAAACACAGCGCACGCAATGGCCGTGGGCATGCCTCCGTGGCCAGGGGATGTGGTGCACCACGGATGGCTGCGTACCCCATCAGCAATGGGCGTCTCTTGGCACCTTCTGGCATGGCCAGAGCCCTGTGCCTATGCTACCGGTTTCACTGGTGGAGTGTGTAACTTATGGGTCACCCCATGACAGCTCCAGTGCAAGACATGGCAGCTTCCCAGGCACTGCCTGATACAAGTGCTGGGGCTTTCCCTGTGTAGCAAGAGCTGTGGGACGTTCCCTCTGCACCGTGTTCTGCCCGCAGCTTGCGGCAGGCTCATGCAGGTGATGGGCAGCTCAACCTCTTCTCCAGCACGGATATTCAGAGCATCACTGTATCCCGGCAGCTCAGGATCTGGCACCCTTCCCCTGCACCCTGTCCGTCCCCTGCCTCAAGCTGGGCTCAGAATCTGGCACCCACATCAGTCAGGTCAGCAAAGGTCCTTGTCCTGCTGTGGGTGCTTGTCAAGGCTCTGCACTGTGCTCTAGCAAGGCTCTTCATCATCTTTCTCAGTTGCTTTAAGCCACGTACCTTCCAGCCCATTAAAAATCACACAGTGGTTGTTAGAATTTACTTCCTGGCATATAAAGTTTGCACTTAAGGAAAGCACTTTCCTCCTGACTGCTACAGCTGTTTAATGGTGCAGATGAGCGAGGAGAGCCTCTCTGGCAGCCCCCCTGCTCAGCACCACTGTCACCAAAACACGCTGCTCAATGTCCTTACCAAACCCCTGCCCTGCCTCTTTCAGATGCAGACCATCTTCTCCGAGGCTTTTTAAGCCACATTTTAGTTACTCCTAATGTGATAACCATCCTCAGTATAGGCCTTCCTAAGCCCTCATTTGCTCACCCTTTGGAAACCTAACACTTGATTTAAGCACATTCCTGCTTCCTCCATTTGTAAGGGCAAATGTAAAGTAATTGTTTGATATTGCAGCAGTTTCTTCAGGCTCCAGCTCTAATTTCCTTCTAATACACTATCGTCGAGGGGATCAATCTAACCCAGCACCTTCTGTCTCCTTGGAGTGGATTGGAAATGGCTTTTCTATGGTGAGGCTGGGATTTGTGAGTCTCGCTATGAATGATTTTCTTCTTTAAAGGAAAAATCACGCAAGAAAACATCCCATCTTCCTGCAGACAGCTGCTAATCCCCTGCTCTCCTTCAGCTGGCTCTGGATTTCCTCCCTGCTGGGTCCCCTGTGGCTCCTGTAGCTGCTGCTGGATGATAGTGGAAGAGATGCAGAGAAGGATCTATTAGATCTCCATTAATTACATCCTATTTTTTCCTATTAGAGCTCACTGGACAGTAATCACTTCCAGTAAGGCCTCTTAAACTGGTCTGTGGTTGCATTGCATTTCCACAGGGCCCCTGTGCATCGCTTCAAAGCATCCCCAGCCCTGAATCAGAGGACAGAGGGTCTCTGGGACTGTGGCTCCCCTCAGTCTCCTGCACCCTGGTCTTGCTGCCATGGGGCTCCAGACATGGTCACAAATAACTGGGGGTCTCTGGCAGCCCCATTGCTGACCCCTCTGCAGGGAAGCCTGTGGCTCCTGCAGGGAGCATTGGAGCACAGGGGGAAGGAAGCACCCAGGCATGTCCCTTTCCTGGGCACCGGTCACAGCCCCCATGCAGTTCTGCCTCCCAGCACGTGGGCATCTTACAGCCACCGATGCCACAGACACCCGGGCAACTCAGCTGCCAAGTGGCACAGGGACCAGTTTGTGCCAGCACTGGGGAGAGGCTGAGCTCGGGCTGAGATTTAGATGCCAGTGGTAAATTGCAGCCTTTGACAGAAATGCCTGAGATTTACTACAAAAATCAATAGATGATTCAAACAGTCGAGCTCTCGGAAAGGCAAATAACACCCTGCCAACAAGAGCTGTTATTAATATTCATGAGCAGCGGTGCTCATTACAGGGCCTGCTAACAGGGCGTAAGATGAATTGCTGCAGGATGGGATGGGGCTACATGTGTGCATCCACAGCACGGGCACCTACATGGCCTCGATGCCTGCACTGACTGAGCCCTGCAGGAGCTGTTTAGACCCATGGACCACAAGGTGCTCACAAGGTGCTGAGCCAGAGCACAGGGATGCTGAGGCAGGAGCACAGGGATGCTAAGCGGGAGCAGAGGGCTGCTGAGTGGGAGCACAGGGATGCTACACCACCTTTGAGCACCTGAAGATACAGCCCATCAATTTTGACTCCAGGCAAGATGCTGAGCTGGGAGAATTCCCTGTTCTCAGATGCGCTGCAGTCAGAGGGTGGCTGGTCCCTGGAAGGAGCGGGGAGGTGACACCTGACCTGGGCTGGCTGCGGTGACCGGAGATGTAAATCAAAGGACAACAGTGACTAATGCAATGAGGCCAGCTACCAAAGCCTGTGGCACTTGGCACTTCATTGTCCGAGTGGGCTCCTGTAGAAGAGCCCATGGGGCTCAACCGTAGGATCCCAGACTGGTTGGGTTGGAAACAACCTTAAGATCATCCAGTTCCAACCTGTGCCATGGGCAGGGACACCTCCCAACCATAAGTTACTGCTGCTTGTGTCTAACACAGCACCCACCCCTCACGCCTGGCAGGAGCTGGCACTGACCTGGGGTCCTGCGGCACCCCTGAACGGCGCCGTCCCCCCTGCAAAGGGCTGTGCCCTCCTCACCGTGCTGAGCCCTGTTCCCACCACCTCACCTGACCCATGGGCACGTGCCTTGCCTAAGAAAAGCCCATGCTCCGGACCGGTGGTAGCTGCTTTATTCACAGGAAGGGGTCACATGCTGAACAAGGACACTGGTGCTGCTGAAGTACCCGTAACAGCAGGATTCTGTGCTTTATTCACAGGACAAAATATCGGTACAACATCTCTGATAACTTCTTTTCCAAGCAGATACATCTCACTGTCCTCATGGTTACACACTGCACTTAAGTGATGAAAGGCGAAGTGGAGCGGTTGGAGCTCTGCCCGCCCCAGCACCGCGGCAGGATGTGGCCCCATGGGGCAGGCAGGGGTGTCCAGGAGCATCCATTTGCTTTAGGACACAGACGAGGGACGTGCTTTGGCGCAGCCCATGGCTGCAGGATAGGACCATCACCAAGACCCTGGGGACCACATGGCAGTAAAATCAAATGGGACCCCACGGAGCCAGCCCTGGTGCTGCTGACCTGCTGGGATGGGCAGTGCCTGCTGGGCACCATCCCTCAGCGGCTGCTGCAGGACTCTGCGTCTTCCCCCGTCTCCACTTGCTCTGGAGCATCCCGGCCTCCCCAGGGCTGGGGAAGCCCCTCGCCTCCCTCTGCTCGTGGCCTCTGGGCAGGATGGGCTGGTCGGGGTCCTGGCTCCAGCCCACCTTCACGAAAGACTGCAGCCTCACATCACCGCAGCTCTGCTCCCCGACGCTTATTCCCACCTGAAGTCCTGCCCGACTGTTTCATAGAATTTGATATTATAAGGTCTATAAAAGTCCCGAAGCTGCTCGATCACCTCGGGGTCTATCTGCACGTGAGTCCTGCCCTTGGACTTGCCCAGGCAGCGAGGCAAGCCACTGCTCTCTGACTTTTTCAGGCAAGGAAAGCCTTTTGTTTTGTTGAAGTAGAAGTGTTTGTCTGTGATAACCCGTTTGATGCCCAGGAAATCCTGGACTTTGCCCATCTCCCCCGCTGGGTCTGTGATCAGCTTCTCCCCGCTGACAAAGTGGATCTGGGAGAGTGGGAAGTACTGGAGCCAGCTCTCGAGGTGCACGGCATACATCCCGATGCGGATGGCGTTCCAGGAGGTGTCCACCAGCCCCAGGCTGCGGTTGCGGAAAGACAGCCCCTCGAAGGTGGGGATGTCTGGCTTCTTGGAGAGCGTCTGCGTGTAGTCCGAGATGGCGCGGGTGACCGGGTTCCGCACCACCACGATCAGCTTCGTGTCCCGGGACATGTTGAAGATGCGCCTGGGGGCCTCCTTCGTGACAAAGTAGCTGGGGGTCTTCTCCACCGTGATCTGGCTGTCCAGAGTTCGCGGCATCAGGCTCCTGCAAGCGAAGCACAAGGTGATGATGAGGAAGGAGCTGGGCCCTGAGAGGTGATGTCCACGGTGCGGGGCCAGTGGGGCGTCTCCTCCCGCAGGACAAGACAGGACAAAGCAGGCACAGCTCCTCCAGCAGCACTGCAGGAGGCCCCTGCCCATGGACATCTCCTGTGTCCATCCCAGCCGCAGGAGTCTCCGTGCAGAGGACATGGGCGCCGGCAGCCCTGCACAGCAGCAAGTGCGGATGCTCAGCTCTGGGGGGCATGGCCAGAGACAGGCAGGACCGAGGGCAAGGGCAAGGCCAGGCTGGGGTAACCCCGGGGCTGCTCTGTCCCATCAGTAAGTCCTGCCTATTTCTGGCATGAGGAGCAGGGCTGCGAGGGCAGGGAGAGAGCACCAGACCCAGGGAGAAGGCAGCATCCCTGCAGCCCAGCCTAGCACTAATTAAATCATTTGCTTTGACATGTGAACATCCAAATCAAATAAAACCTAATGGGACGGAAAGATTTATAAATTGCTCTGTATTACCAAACTATCGAATCCACTGCAGCCAGACTCATGGTCCCCTGGCTGGAGCGGGCAGGGAACGCTGGCACCTGGGATGAGGCCAGCGGTGCTCTGGCAGGGGAAGCCCACGTCAGCAGCCCTGTCTGCAGCGATTCAGCTGGAGCGAGCAGGGCACTGATTTATTCCTGGGATAACCCCACACAGCCGTGGCCACACCGCCTCGCTGCAGCACGGGTGTTCCGAGAGCTCCATCAGTCCAGTGACTGGGATCAGACACCTCCAGGGTCCCTAAAGCACGCTCCACAGCCACCAGATTTGGGGCTTGCTCTGTACAGAGAAACCCAACGAAAGAGCTAACCAGGAGGAGGTACAACAGCAGCTTACAACATCCTGTGTGACAGAGGAGCTATGACAAAGACCTGAGGCATTGTTGGGGGTGGCAGCATGCACCAAGGATGGGGGGTCCCCATGGGGACAAGAAGAGATCGGACCAGGGGAACCAGAGCAGCAGCTGGAAGAGACCCCTGGGAGATACTGAAGAGACGTGCGCAGAGGTCTGTGCCGGGCTGCTGGCGATGACGGCAGAGCCTGTACGCACTCCCTGGGTGCTGGCACAGTCCCCACATGACCCACGAGAGGGGTGCCTGTGCTGGGGGCTGCCAGCACACACCCCCTTGACCCGTTTCCTCATTTGCAAGAGAACAAACTAATCCGTCCCCATGAATTAACGGGGCTGGTTTACAGAGGCACCTGAGCATGGACGTGGCTTAATTGGCCTTTCCCACTGCTCCGCTTCCGGCCCCATAAATCCAGATTACGATTCCCATTGTTTAATGACCGCCAGGAGATGCTAATTTAGCGGCAGGCACCGCAGCTGCAGCTGCGTCTCACAAACAAGTTTCACCGTACATCAGTGTGGGACAGCTTGGTAAGTGATTCACTATTACAGTCATAAAACTGCTGTTTCATTAATGGCTCATCTTCAGGCTTGTTAGACTTTCATTACATAAGCTATTAGGTCCATGCATTCCGAAACCGAAATTACAGGTTCTAATCCATTATGAAAAACACAAAACCTCTGCACAGTAAATTACTGAAATGAGACAAGAGTTTGTTTCTTTTTAAATGGACTCCCAATGTTTGCTGATCCTGAACAACAGAGACTGCTGAGGCAACAAAACACAGCCCGAATAGATAAATAAATCACCAGTGAACCCGTGCAAGGGGGAGAAGTGTCATCCAGGCATTCATCTTCACGTTAACAGCAAGATCCCCAGGGCTGCAGGAGTGGGGAAATGCATTGCAAACTTAATTACACTTGACTTTAAAATGATATTTTGGACTTCTGCATTCGCAGAGTTATTTGCATACAAATAGCATGTCACATAGTTTTAAGCCCAGGGCTCCTGTGCTCAGGTATGAAGGCTCTCGGCTGCTGGTTTGTGGTGCTGCATGGCCAAAGCTCAGGCAGGGGCTGGTCCTGCTGCTTGGGAGACCCGTCCTGGTTCCCCTGTGCCCATGCTGCCCATGTTGGTGACATACCAGCGCTGCCAGGGCTCTCCCTGTCAGTAGGGTCAGGCCGGAGAAACACCGAGGTTTGCCCCACCAGCCCCGGTGCATCCACCACCGATATGTGTTCTGATGATGGGAACCTGTGATGCGGCAGGAATGGAGGAGGGCAGAACCCCTGATGCTGAGTGCATATCAGGGCTGTTCTGTCCCTGAACCATTAGGGATGATGGAACAAACTCCACTCCAGCCCTGCAGCAGTGCTGTGAGCTGGAGCACAAAGCAGTCTGTCCCTGCCCTGCACCCACTCCCTCTGACTGCCTGGAAGAGCAAACCCTCAAGGGAGGGCATTTAATTACCAGGGGCATCTCAGCACACATCAGCAAAGCCCAGCAGTGGGGGCTGCAGGCACATATGCCCCATGGTGCTCCCACACCCCCCCTGGGGCCGGGGATCCCGCACAGCAGCATCCACTGGGTGTACCAGGGCAGCCCCGCAGCAGCCAAATCCCCAGCTCAATGCATACCCTGGCTGTTGAGACAGCATTAATTCCACTTGAATTAGAGATTATTGTCATTAAAGTTACTCAATTCTTAAAGCCCTTTAGTGCCTTCGATATGGGCATTAGGGCTCCCTCCCAGCCCGCAGATTTAGAGGTTGTGCTCACCCACATTACAGAGTGGGAACACATGTGGGATACATTCAGTTGCCAGCATGGCCCCAGATGATGGCCTCACTGCGCCCCGTGGCACGTCCCTGCGCAGACCCATGGCTGCGGGGCAGCAGCAGCAGTGAGCCCAGTCACAGCCGTGCTGATGTGAAGGCAGTGCCTCGCCCTGAAGGAGTTAACTTTTCCCCAGCACCTTTCCTACACCTGAATTATTAACTCACTGATAATCTGCCTTTGGGCACCCCGCGGCCCCTACAACACTCCCACATAAAAGAAACATGTGCTCCCTCCCTGGCTGCGCTGCTTTGATGTTGAACATGCATGAAACACTCTCCCGGGGAGGAACAGGTACAGAGCCCCATCGGATGATTGAGATATTGCAGATAAGTGTGTGTGGGGAGAGCGCTCATGCCATAATCCCGTTACGGACCGGCCCCTCCATCCCACTTGCAGAGCGGATGCGCAGGACCGTGGCAGGCTCATCCCGGGCTCTCCTGAGAGGCAGTGACTGACACACGTGCAACCTCGGCCTCCATCCACGCATCAGCATAAACCCAAACTGCTCCATTTGGCAAAAATTCCCAAGCGCCGCCTCTCCTGACGAGGGTCCTGCGCTTTCCTGCTCCCAGCTGATGCCACAGGCTTGGCGGCTGCATGCAGGGATGCTGCCGGTGTGCAGGCAGGGAGTGACCCTGGCAGCCTGGGAGACAAAATCCTCCTGCAAAGCTCCCAGGGTGCTCGCAGCACCGAGATGAGAGAGGGGTTTGCTGCAAGTGCATCTCCGGCGGCAGCTGAATGTGTTGGAGATGAGCACAGAAACTCTTCCAACTGTGCAGACTGACACCGGGATGGCCCCGTGGGAGCACTCTGCCCTGATCCAAGGACAGGTCCCCACCACACTGCCCAACAGCAGCAGCGGGAGGCAGAGGCTGGATCCCACTGGCAACGGTGCAGTGAGTCTTCTGCTGCACAGGGCTCAGCCCCTGGCCCTGAGTGCCCAGCCCAACGTAGAGGGGCTGTGCCATGCTGGGTTCTGCCATACCAGGCTGTGCTGTGCCGGGCTGCACTGTGCCAGGCTGTGCTGTGCCAGGCTGCACTGTGCCAGGCTGTGCCATGCTGGGCTGTGCCATGCCAGGCTATGCCGTTCCATGGGTGCACACTGCTGGCAGCCACCACCGGCTCTCGCATGACAGCCCAGCGCTGCTGGGCTCCGTACAGCTGCAGATGACAGCAGCAGCGGATGAAAGCTCAACCAAAGCTACTGGGAGGTTTAAGCAAAACTGGGTCAAGCACACAAGAAACTGAGGTGTGAGGAAGATAAAAGCTCTCCCCGGCTCAGTGACATTGCAGCAGGTGCGTAGGACACGGGGACACTCAGCTCAGAGCTCACAGCGGTGCTGGCAGTGAGGGAACGGGGCAGGCAGGGACCTGCACTGCTGCCCAGCACCAGGAATGTGCTGGCCCCAAGGCCTGGCAATGCTCAGCAGGATGGACCCGCTGTGTCCCCACGCATTCAGAGATCCCCCCACATCCACAGCAGGGAATGGCCCAGGCCCGTGTCCCCACAGCCACCGCCCTGCGCTAAAACAGCATCGGATTTAATGATGGATCATCCGCCTTTAATAAATGTTTGTGTTCAAAGAATTCACACCAGCCCTCCCCGGCAGCTAATGAGGGACATTTCGATGCATAAAAGCAGTTTGAACATAGTAATTAACTTTGTGGCTGATACATTTTTAATCATTTAAATGCTCCGGAGATTTGCAGTGTCCTTTAAGTCAACAAAATCTTTTCCAAAGGGCACTTTGCCACCACCCTTCGCACACACACCAACGTGCAACTCCCGTCTTCCTGAATAACCATCCAGCACCAACTGAGGATCCGACAATTCCCAAGGCGAGCACCAGGAGAAAGGCCTCAGCTCACACCAGATACTACAGACAGCACCTGATCCCGCAATGGACACTCAGTGTCACCAGGGACCGGCATCCTTAGCTGCTCAGCTTCCCGAAGCACCCGTGCCCACAACCATGCCAGTAGCTGGATTTTGAGCTACCGAAGTGAAGGCTGGAACGAACTGCAGCACTTACAAACAAGGTCACGGAAGACAGAGCAAGAGCACACACACCATTAATACCAGAGGCTTGGCACCCGGTGGGGATTTATGTCCCTGCGCTTCTCCCAGTTCCTTGTCGAGGGTTTGAGAGAGGGTCTCCGCAGCACCAACCCACCCGGAGGAAGGCAGGGCAGTGAGCAGGGCACACGCTGCCTGCAGGGCAGCTCTCACAAACCTCCCTGCCAGAGGCTTCAGTCCCATTCCGCAGAGCCAGGCCACTCTCTGAAGTCAAGGAAATTTCAAAGCATCCTTGAAGCTTGCTGCCTTCCTCTCTTCTTACTAATTAACTTCAGCAAAACGCACTGTCAGTCAAGCCACAAAGCAGCCTGCGTCGCTGGGCAAAGCCTAATGGGCTCCTGTTTGTGTGTGAGCCAACCTGGCCATTAGCAGAGAGCAATTAGCAAAGCAGAGTGCGGGAGCCCGGTTTGCAGCTCCCTCTTCTCCCTCCCACAGGCAATGGGATGCGGGGATGCTCCCGCAGCGCCCAGCACCCAGAGGCCAGCACTGCTCCATGGGCTGCCACAGCCCAAGGAACACCAAACCCAAAGGCAGCACAGGGAAGAGCTCCGGCAGCACGGGTGCCCTTGGACCCGATAGGAAAAGCCGCTCTCCATGAACACAGCATGCAACAGCATGACTCGGGAATCCCGGGGAGGAATACTGCACCCTGAGATGCTGCAATCAGAGCCACCTCTCAAAGTTAACTGCAAATTAAGTGGCACTGTCTTCCTTGTGTTCTGGAAATATTGAAGGTTATTGGCGCACACTACCTGCAGCAGGAAAAAGCTCAATATTGAGCATTCAGTCCAGGATTGGTAATGAATCGATATCCCCAGCAGCTGGCTGTTCGGTTTCAGTTGTCTTAAAACAGATCTTGCTAAAAATATCTTCCCTGTAGTGTATCTGTAGCTAATGAGGTGGATTAGAGAGACTGATGGGAACTGGAGACGCACTCAGGTGTTGTGGGTCCGAGGCCTGTGAACAGGCAGCTCCTGGGGGGTCCCATGGGGAAGCCGAGGGGTCTGGCTCTGCCCAGTGCAGGGGGAGCTGAGGCTGCTCTGGGTGACAGCGGGAGCAAAGGCAGGAGGCACCAGGAAAACAGCAGCTGGAGCGAGCACATTTGGAGCCGCAAGGAGAGCAGATTAGGAGATGTCTCTCCAGCGGGTTCCACCATCTCTGCATCAGAACAGCTCCAGGGCACGGGAAAACATGGAAAGCCAGGAACTGATGTGTTCAGAGCATCAGAGGGGCTCTGCTCTCTGTTGCATTGAAAACCTACTTGGTCGATCAATGCAGCACGCCACTGAGGTACGCAATGAGAAGGATGGAGCTGGACCAGGCACTCAGCATCACAGCAGCCAGAGGCTCCTGGAGGTGAAGTCTCTGCTCATAACAGAGAGAGCTTTTGCCATCCTTTCCAAGGGGTCTGTGCTCCAGGCTGCCCACAAAGACCCCACCACAGTGCTTCCCAAGCATGGGAGCATCACTTCTCCCAACTGGCAGCTGAGGATAGCCCCCAGCCATGCCAGGAGCAGCCCCTTGCCCTGCGAGAGCCCTCAGAGCCACGGCACCGCTGTGCCCTTCCCGGGACATGGCTGGCAGCAGGACCTTGCTCTCCTGCTCCTTGGTGTCTTGGCAGAGCGACAGGAGCTCATCACGCTGCGGGTCAGACCTCCATATCTAATTGCTCCACTTCCAAGGAGGAAAATCAATGCCACGTTTTATCCATTAGCAGCCTCTGTGCTTAAGTTCTGGCACATTTGTGAGGTTAGAAAAAAAAGAAGGTAATAAACCAGGGAAGTGTCATTTAATTGTTTTAGCTGAACTAATTCAGAGGCTCTGCTGCTCCAATGTGATCTCTCCATCGAACTGGACACAAAGGCAGGCCTGGGCAGCTCTTGCTCTCTGGTCGTACTCCCGTCCGGCTCCCACCACTGCCAGAGGCTGTGTCCTTCCCGATCACGGATGAGTCCCTTCACACAGAGGATCCCTGGCTGAATCACGGCTCAGTGAGGAGGTTCAGCTGCTCAAGTGTGTGTGGAAGGGACGTGGCTCCTCTCCCCAGACCAGCACCACACTGGGTGCCACTGGGTGCTGCATCCCCCATCCTGCTTCTCGGATGCTCTTCAGACAAAGCACTGCTGCTCCTGTCCTTACATGGTGTATTGCAGGGCTGCTCCCAGCTCTTTGCTTTTAGATGATGTAGGATGGGTGACAGTGTCTGATGCTGGTGGGAGGGTGTGAGAATGACACAGACCTGCCAAGGGGCAAGAGCAGGCGAAGGACACTGCTGCGGCTACCCTGCAAAGGGCAGGAGCAACTGGGCATGCTGCAGGACAGCCTTAGGAGAGGGAAACAACTTCAGTGAGCATTATCCCTGGGGCTCCCCATCACTGGTACCACTGCTAAAGGAGCTGAACATTCCTGGCTGCAGGGACCCAAGTACAACACCAGGCACCAGATGTGTCTGGGTCTGCAGACAGCCCTCCTGGGCATGGATCCACCACAAGGGCTGAAGCACCAGCCCAGGGCCCAGTGGGCTGCTCTGAGCAGCTCTGACCCACTGACGGTCAGGAACCAGCATCCTCATGCCACAGGCAGGACTCACACCTGCCCAGCAAGGAGATAAGCCAGGGCTCCAGCAGAAATGGGAGCCAGCACTGTGTAATGGCGCCTCCCGACCTGCTCAGCCCTGTCCCTGCTCTGGGACAGGGACATCTCCACTGGGAAACCTCTGCTGCGATGGAGGGGATGTGAGGTCTGCGCATGGCCCCGTGCGCTGCCTCCCACCAGCTGCCATGGTGCTCCAACACACACCCCGTGCCAGGAGCCCTGTTCCCTGCTGCAAGCTCACAGGCACCCGGGGCCACAGTGAACCCTCCTCTGCTTCATGAGGCTGAAGTCCAGCAGAAGCACCACAGCCTTCCCCAGAGCAGCCGAGAGCTCCTGCAGTGCTCCCGAATGGCACAGCAAACCATGGGTACATTGAGTCTGACACAGTGGGGAGCAGGCAGAGCTGCCTGCAGCACCACATGCGGGTCTGTGGGCAGGGGATGAGCTCATGGGCACTGTGATGTGCTCACGTGCAGTGCTCACTCTCCCTCCGAGAGCACGCCTGAGCTCCTCACTACAGCCTTTACTGACATTAAAACCCCACCATCTCCTGCTGGAGAAATGCAGTTGCTGTTCTCTGCTAATCATTACAGCTTTGGGATAGATCCGCACCGAGTTCAAGGAGACAAGATGAAGAATGACAGGGACTCCCTCAGAGCCAGAGATCAAACCTGCTGGCAGTAGGGCTGCAGGAAGACAGAGGTGCCTAACCTCGCTCCAGCCGTTCACTCCTGTTTTGGAGGCCCCATCACACAAGCAGGAGTACCCTCAGGCGAGATGGGAAATCTGTACCCGCCCCGATACCGGGCCCGTCCAGGCAGGGCTGGGGCTCGGCCGGCTGCAGCCGCAGCGCTGGGCTGTGCTCCGGCGGCCATGGTGCCCTGCCGGGAGGGAACTCACCGCGCCGGGCCATGGAGGAGGACGAGGGAAACCTCCCCGAGAGCGACAAAGCGACCGACTCCAGGGGCAGAACGACGCCGTGGGTACCGGACCGCCCGCTCCTGCCCCTCCGGAACCGGAGACCGCCGCCGACGGGAGGGGAGAGGGCCGGGAGTGCCCGGTGGGGGTCCAGTCCCGCAGCGCTGCCCTCACCTGTACCACTCCAGGCCGCGGTCGTAGTTCCTGTCGAAGAAGTGGGGCTCGGTGCCCAGGGCACGCACGTCGGGGTGCACGCGGATGAACTCCAGCACGGCGCGGGTGCCGCCCTTCTTGACGCCCACCACGATGGCCTGCGGCAGCCGCTTGGCTCCGGGGCGCGCCGGCCCCGGGGGG
>JANRGW010014224.1:0-10323 GCA_024733675.1 Psilopsiagon aymara | reverse complement strand
CCCCTTCCGCGCCAACCGCGCCGCGCCCAGCGCCCCCTGCCGGCGGGGCGGTATCAGCGAGGAGCCAACGTTCCGAACGCGTTTATTGAGCGGTCCCGGAGCCGGGGCCAACGCTTCGGTCCTGGGATGGGTGAGCGGCGGCCGTGAGCGCCCCTCAGGCGCCGTGTCCCGCTGCAGCGGCCCCGCGGTACCGGCCCGCGGTCAGGGCTCCTCGTCCGTGATGTCCAGGATGCTGCCCAGCAGCGCGGAGAAGTTGGGACGCTCCTCCGGCTTCTGCAGGGAGAGGGGAGAGCTGCGGAGCCGGGACCCGGCACCGCTGCGGTGGGCACCGGGCTGGGAGCCGCTTACCTCGTGCCAGCAGCTGTACATGACGGTGTAGACCCGCTCCGAAGCCTGCTGCGGGCGGTACAGGCGCAGCCCCTGGATGACGTGCTCCGTTGTCTCGCTGTTGTTGAACCTCTCGTAAGGCATCTTCCCCAGGGAGTAAACTTCCCACATCAGAACGCCTGTCCCAGGAAACGGCAGGGACGGTCATGGCATGGAAGCAGCTGTGGCTGAAGCTGCTCCCCACCTCTGGGTCATCACACTCTTACCGAAAGCCCAGACATCAGACTTGCTGCTGAACTTGCTGTACAGGAGCACCTCAGGGGGGGACCACCGTACCGGGAACTTTGACCCCATGGAGCTCGTATACTCGTCATCTAGAACGTACCTGCAGAAGGCAGATAGATCAGGGTGCCTGCCTTGCAGTTCATGGTTTACAACTACATACAACCAGCGAAGCCCAAAAGGAACTGGCAGCTCTCAGTGACCAAAGGTTGCACTCCTCATGGGTTTCAACAGGCAGAAACAGGGTGACACAAAAGCATAGCCACAAAAAAGGGGATGTGGAGAGAAAGCTGCATCCAGGAGACCAGAGGTGAGAGAAAGAAGCAGCAAAGACAGGGAGGATAAGGGACAGGGGAAGTAAGAAAGGGATGGTGGAAAGTGGAGAGATGGAAGGTTGAGGCAGATAGATGAAGCGGAAGGACAGGAGAAGACAAAGGAGAAACAAAGCTGACGGACTAAGATGTAGAATAGTGAAGGAGGAGCTGCAGGATTGAGACAGGAAGGTAACGCAGACACATGACCAGACCTGGAAAGGCCAAAATCCGATACTTTCACAATTCCTTGCTCGTTCACCAAGCAGTTGCGAGCAGCCTGTGGGTGGAGAGATGGAGGCAGTCACTCCTACCTGCTCCTGCCTCCAGCATCCTGCTTATCTACAGAGGGGCAACTTCTCTGGTGGGACTTTGAACAAAGCAGCACCAGGAAGAGATCAGGTACAACACTCAACAGCACTCCAAGCTGGCGATGCCAGCCCAGGGCTGACAAACTGCAGACTCAGATTTTCATGGGGTTGAAAGATCCTTTTCCTGTCCGAGCCAGCGATGCTGCCTCACACAAACCCTGCCCTAGCCACAGGTTGATTTCCCATCCTCTGGAAAACTGTCCAGTCCTTCCCTTTCTGCAGTCCCTGCTAACTCACTGCAGTGACTTCAGGGCATCCTGCCCACGCTCAGGGGGGCAGGGAAATCTTAGAGGGATGTGCTGCAGAGCTGCCTCTCCTCATCATGATGAGCCAGACCCTGTCTGTCCAGGACAACATGCTGTGGCTGTTGCTCAGTTGGAGATGTGTCCGTCAGCCACAGGCCTACCAGGTCCCGGTGCAGGAACTGCTTGGATTCCAGGTACTCCATAGCTTCACAGACATCCTTGCACATCTCCAGCAGCTCGGCAGGCTGGAACCGCCGCCGAGGTTCCTTCAGGAAGTTCAGGAGGCAGCCGTTGGCCATGTACTCGGTGATGATGAAGATGGGATGCTGCTTGGTGCAGACCCCATAGAGCTGCACGAGCTTCTCATGAGACAAGTTCCTGTGTTGGGGACAAGAAGGGCAGTTCTGAGCATGCAGAAGGCCAAGCAGCAAAAGCAGCATCTGTGAATAAAGAGTTTGGGAAGGGAAGGTGCTCCTGGCCCAGGTGATGGTGGAAAAGCTCACCAGGGAATCAGGACAAAGGCAGTAGGTTCTTGGATGCATTTTGCATCCACGCCACCCAGAAGCGCGGCCATTCTGGCAAGGCAGGTCCAGCACTGACCTGCAGGCTGCTCACCACTTACATCATGACTTTGGCTTCGTCAATGAACTCATCCTCTGACATGGAGCCCTCCCTGATCATCTTGATGGCAACGTTGTACTGGCCTCTCCACTTCCCGTACTTCACCACACCAAACTGCCCTGTCCCCAGTTCCTTCAGGAAGGTCAGATCCTTTGGGTCAATCTCCCATGACCCTGGGATAGAGAGAACAAGCATAATGTGGGTGCAGGTGACCTCCCTGATCTAGCAAGCCCAAGAAGAGCTCACAAGCATTTGCTGCCTGAGAAACCATGACAAAAATCCATGGAATCTGAGACTTGTTCCTCCAAGGGATGGGGAGCAAAGTAGTTTATGGCATCTCTTGGTCAGAACTGTCACCAGAGGGCCAGTGAGTGTTGGGAAGTGATTCCTGGGAAGGCTGTGAGCCCTTGTGACATGGGACAGACAGGATCCCAGCCTCAGAGTCAGTGCTGCAACCAGGGAAGCGTGAGGCCAGCTTACCATAACCGAGACCTGCTGTGGAAGGAGCACTTCTCTGGTGTTGAGACACGGGGTACTTCAGTCTGGATATGAGCCCTGAGACACAACAAGGTAAGATTGCCACACCACGCTTATGCAGCAGGGAACAGACCTCCTGCCTTCAGTGCAGGAAGGGGGGGACACTGGTGTGTCAGTAAAAGCACTGCTGGTCCCACTGTGTCCCCAGCACTGACCGGCAGAGTTGTGCTGGTGGTAGGTGATGAGCTCCGGGATGGTGTTGAACACGTGCTTTTCTGCCAGGTAATACTGATTCTGGGGGGTGCAGCACACAACATAGTGGCGGATCATGCCTTGGGGGTCTCTGGAGAGACAGTGTGTGGGGTCAGCAGTGTGGGGAGGACAGGCAGAGGGTGAGGGGTGCCTCTGAGGTAGAACAAGCTGTTCTCAGGTCCACTTACACAGAGGACTTGGCATAGACAGACACAGTGTATTTCCCTGTCTTGCTGGTGGAGTCTCGGACAATGAAGCCTCCTTCCTTACCCTGGAAGAGAAAGGGGAGAGGGACGGGGTGGTTGTGGGGTGGTGTAATATAACATGCAAGACATAAAGTGAGTGGAGTCCTACTTCCAGTCCCTGCCTGAGGGGTCATCTCCTGGAGAGGTCATGTTGGGGTACAGACGGTTCCTGGGGCTGTTGGGGTGACGTTCCCCTCCTAGCACCAGCCAGGTTGGTCCCATGCCAGACACAACGTGAGAGCAGCCCATGGAGAGCTGGTGTGCAGCACCAACCACTTACCTCCTGTTTGAGCAGTTGCTCCGCTTGGCTCCGGGTGATGTTCTTTGAGTACCACCTGGAACAGGGACACATGTCAGGGAGAGCACCACAGCCACTGCTGCCCCAGGGATGACTGTCACAGGACTGGAGGCTCTCAAAGGGTAGGGAAGAGGGAGAGGGACCCAGCTGGGCTCGCAGGCGGTGTGCATGTAACTGCCGCATGTAAAAATCTCTGACCAAGTGCCGCTTGCGCCATCCCTGTGCCCTCTACTCACTCAAAGATCTCCAGGGAATTGCTGGTTTCAGTGACGTAGTTGCTGGGGATGTATCCTTCCCTCCTGCAGAAGAAAAGGCGTCGGTCACACACTGATGGAGGAGCCCAAGGGGAAAGCAGGTTCCTGTCCCAGAAGGCTTAGTAGAAATGGGCTCAAAAACCTTGGTGCAAACCCATTTGGGTTCATGCTACCACAGCCTGCTTCAGTGTCCTGCACTGTCCTCACATGCCACCCCACATGGCAGCCTGCTGACTGTCCTAATCCCCAGGATGCTGAAGAGCTGTTTGCCACCAGTGCCATGGCACCACGAGAGGTCACTGCAGTGGGAGCTCTTACCCGTTCTTGTCACGGGCTTTCCACCAGGGCAGGTGGCTTTCCTCCAGGATGAGGTACTCCTCTCCCTTCTGCAGCTGCAGGTCCTGTGCGTTCATGGGCACGTAGTTGTAGAGAGCCACCACCTTCTTCATCTCGCCCGCTGTGCTGGGGGCCGGCCCGGGGGGCAGCGGCTTCATCTTCCCAGAGCAAGGGAGAGCATGGGACAGGTGAGGCTGTGGCAGACACACAGTGCCCAGGAGAGACCCTCCCCAGGCGTGCTGGGCAGTGGGCTCCCAGGCAGTGCAGTGTCTCAGCTCCCCCATGTATCTCCACCAGGAGACCAATGCCACTCCCCCAGCACTCTTCATTGCACCATTTCCACCTCGGAGACCCATCCTCAAGAAGGAGAAGTTTTCTCCCTACCTTTTGGCTTAACCTGTGACTCCCCCACCCTATCCTGGGGCTTCTGTATCTTCTCAACTCCCCCTGCAGAACCTCAGGGGTGAGATCACTCGACTTTCTTACAGGCTTTCGATTCAAACTCCTTCTCCCTCAGGGTACCATCTTGGCACCCCTCTTCAGAGCAGGGCCCTGGCCTGTACATCTCTGAGCAATGCCATTGAACGTGTTGGCTTTTCCCAGTTAGTCCGTTCCTTAAACACCTTGAAGCAAACCCGCATGCTGCTGCTGGCCCCTACCTGGTCCTCCTCAGGAGTGGGGGGAAGAGGCTTCTTTGTCTTGCGATGCGACCGCCCAACTTTTAAACCTTCCAAACAGAAAAGGGACTTCAGGTGAGGGAAGATGCCGTGGCCTGGGGACAGGGCAAGGGGAGGGTGCCCAGTGTCTTACTGCCATTCCTGCTCTCCAGGATCTGGCAGCCCATGGCATTCTTGGCTGTCTGGGAGCAGCACAGGTACTGGCCGTCGATCCAGAAGCAGGGGTGATACTTCTGTACCAGGTCGCTGTTGTACCGGATCACTGTGGCAGAGAAGGTGAGATGAGTGCCCCCAGCACGCTTCTGCTGCCTCAGTGCAGATGATGAGCCCTGTTAAATCATTCCACCCTCTGTTGTGCTACTGACAGGCAGCCACATGAGGCCCTGCTGAGGGTTCACCTCAGCCCATTGCTCCTGCAGCCAAAATGTCCAGCATCCCCCAGGCTGCTGAGTTTGTGGCTCTTTTGAACCCTTGATTGTCAGAAGAGGGGAGGGAGGCCAGTGCTGTGCCTGGCTCATCCTTGGGGACAGCAGAGCACTGCCACCATTCCCGCCTGCTCAGGCTCTTCCCTTGCTGGGGTACTGCTCCTTTGCTAGGAGACAACCAGCTTCCTTGTGCTTCTCCCCAAGCTAGAGGGACAACTGGATGTGCCTGGACACCATGAGAGCATGGTGCTGGCCCACAGCAGCTCTGCGGGGATGAGGGCATTCCAGCACCAAAAGACCAGCATTTTCCCTCCCCTTTTCCCTGTGGATTTCACACTGGCTTCAGCTGCCCCCGCAGCCCCCCCGCTGCAGCAGGGAAGTGGGAGAGAGCTGCTGCCGGCTGGGGAAGAGCTGCAGGGCTCTCGCGAAGTAACCGACTTCCCCGTTATCAGCCTGCGCTGCTTCCGCCTCGCTGGGGCGAACTTCCCTGTGTCAGTTCCAGCAGCTAATCACCCACCAGCACGAAGCCACAGAGATGCACACGCACCAAGAGACATACACAGGCAGCTCCAGCACCAACGCATGAGCAGTGGGTTAAGGTGAACCCTCAGTGGGGCCGCGTGTGGCTGTGTATCAGTAGCAGAGCAGAGGCTGAAATGATTTAACAGGGCTGATCACTGCATTCCAGGAGCAGAGAGCTCTCTGCAGTGTGCTGGGAGATTCTGGCCAGCTTTAAGCACCCCAGCAACGCTGCTGCAACGCTCAGCTCAAGCAGGCAGCACCTCATGAGGCAAAGTGTTAGCTCAGCAAAGCTCAGGGTGGGTTGGGAGCGATGCTCCCTGGCTTCCCGCAGGCTTCTGTTCCCAAAGCACAGGGGGCTCTACCCTTGTGTTCCATGCCAGTACAGCTGTGTGGCCACATCTGCTATTGCCTTTTGCCCTCAATAACTTCTGAGCCTGCTTGAGCTCATCTGGAGCAGGCTTGTGAGAGGGCAAGAAGCCTCAGCCGCAGTGGCTATGGTGGGGTAGAAGCCAGAGGGTGACAGAGGCGAGTGTCCACGTCCCCAGGCAGGAGCAGCCCAGGGATGGTAAGGAGTGGATGTGGGGCATGGTCTTATGAGTGCTCTGGTCACAGGAGAAGTTTCTGATCACTCTTCTGCAGCCATGGCACAGCGGAACCACGAGATAACAAACCCCGGAAACCTGGCGCTGTGGGTCACACCACACGCACACTCGTGGCTGCAGGGCCCCCGACTCACCGCTCTTCAGCTGATGGATCCAGCGCCTGCGCAGCTCCTCTGTCGGGGAGAAGACGTAGAGGGGCCCTTCATCATAGACCACCTGCAGGACCACACACCTCAGCACCGAGCGGGGGTCTCCAGGGAGGACGGGGGGAGCCGAGGCTTATGGCAGAGCAGAGACTGTGCTGTGTGTGCTCCCCGCACGCTGCTCGCAGGACCATGACAGAGAAGTTCTAAATAAGCCCCTTCCCCTGAGACTTTCCACTTCCTTCTCTGACTTTCAGTGTGTCCAGAAGGGGCACGCAGCTGGGCTGGGAGCCGAGTGGGCACCCTGCAGACAACATCCCTCCAGCATGGGCCGTGGGGCCGAAAGAGGCACAACAGAGCTCAGAAGCTGGTCTGCATCTAAGCAGCCCCCTTAAATAGAACTGCCCAACTCCGCAGGGCTCAGGGTGGCTCACCTGCCTGCCCCGTGCAGCCCTGATAGCAGCAGGGTGTCCCCAGATGGGTGAGTGATGCCTGACATGGGGGCAGTGATGCTGGGTTTGGCACCAGGTCCCCCTCTGGTCCTCCTCTGCAGCCAGAGTGAACCCACAAAGGGTGCAGTGAGGACTCACCTGGAAGGGGTAAGGGAACCGTTCAATGATGGAGATCTGCTCCATGTTGTTGCAATCCTCTCCTTTTCTCTGGAAGAGAGAGGCAGAGACATGCTGGCGTCCTGCTGCTCAGCTGCTGGCATCTCCCGTGGGACCCACAGCCTTCAGCATCCCCCTGCCCTGCATCAACCCAGACCCCTGGTATGTGCTATGGGCACAGAGCCCCCCATGCCAAGTAGGGCTGTCCCCCTTTCCCACCACCCCAGAGCAGGGTCCCTCTCCCTACTTCTCCAGCGAGGGGACACAAGCAGGGCCGCTCCTCACCGGGACCTGCCGCTCAGGGGGAGGGTTGTGCTCAGGCACCACTGTCTCCACACAGGTGATCTTCTCAATGTCCACTGAGCCCTTCTTGCTGCCCCGGCGCTGCAACACACAGGCTTGGTTTGAATGATCATAAAGGGGGGCTCGAGCCAACCACTGTCCCTGTCCAACCACCCCTTGGGCTGGCAAACGGACAACTGGTGAGCCCTGTGGCTGCCGACTCACCCCCCGTTCAAAGTCATACTCGTAGTAGGACAGCTTGCTCTCTGTCAGCAGGAACAGGCGCTTCTTGAAGTTGAGGGGAGACGTCTTCTTCTTCTGCTGTGAGCGCTTCAAGAAGATGCTCTCCAGGATGATGCTGGCCATGTCGGCCCCGCCGGCCCCTCTGTGCTGTGCTCGCCGCGTTGCTATGCACAGCACAACACCAACACTGCTCGCTGCTGGACCCCGCTTGGTGCACTGTCTCCACTGAGCAAGGAGCAGCCTGGAGGTGCTGGGACCACCGCGGCGGGCAATCAGCTGCAGAGGTGTGCGGACAGGTCAGTAGGGGGTGGCTGTGATGTGACCTCTCCCTCTCCTGTCCCCTCTCCAATGCCAGGCTGTGGACCAAGCCACCACCCGGATGGCTTTGGCTTGTGATGGATGCTGGAGAGGCCCCACGGGTGTGCAGATGGACAAACATAGAGAGGGAGGAGGGCAGAGCCTGAGAAGCAACACCCAAAGGGCTCCCTCCTCCCCTGCAGCATCGTGTGTGTATGTTTGTGTGGGCCGTTTCCTCCTGCCGGAGCGCAGGCACTTTGTGCAGGGCCGTGCTGGAGCTGGCTCTGTGGAGAGACCAGTTCCTAACAACCTGTGGGTAGGTCCTGGCCTCAAATAGCTGCTGAAAGCACAGAGTAGCCCTAAAGGCGTCCTTCCCCCGTGTCCATGGAGCCTGCAGGAGAGTAAGGATCATGCTCAACATTCCTCCTCCTCCACGCTTGAAGGGCTGCCTCCAGCCAGCAACCAGAGGGTTCAATCCTTCCTCAGCCCTCCTCAGCAAAGCTCTTCCTTTGAGCCTCTCCAGGGATGGTCCAGGCAGAAAAAGGGCTCAATTCAGAGCATTGCATTCCACTGCTGCCCTGCCTCCAGGGGGGCAGGAACTCTGCCCTGGCCCATCTCTTGGAGCATCCTGTACCCTTTCACACTGCACTGCGGCACCCAGACAGTTCTAACACCCCATGGAGCTCTGGGCTTCTTCTCCTCTGAGGGCTGTAACCAGTGCTTCATTCCAGCCTGGATGTATCAGGGAGTTCATGAGCTACATGGAGCCACTGCTGAACTGTGACCTGGAGCCCTCCACCGTGTCTCCTGCCCTGACCATCTACATGCCCTGCTCCTGCTTCACCTCCACCTTCTTCCTGTTTCCTCCTACAAACACGGATTTAGAGGGTATCCCAGCAGAAGCGGTTTCCCTCCCCCGCTGCCCTCATCTTCTCTGGGGGAGGCTCAGAGAAGGGATGGAGCCGGGGGTTGAGCATCCCCCTACCCAGCCAGGCAGCATGTCCCTTCCCCTCGTGCAGGAGGCAGGCATTGGCTTGCATCAGGTGGAGATCAAATATGCCAGGACCTGGTCCCTATAGCCGTGCCTGTCTCTGGGCATGCCCAGCCTGGGGGGCAGGAGCAGCGGTGTTCCCCCATGCGCTGGCAATGCCCAGATCCTTCCAGCATAGATCCTGCGATCCTGCCTCACTGCAGTGGCTATAGCCAGAAAGGCAGGGAACCAGCAAGGTTCTTGCTCCTAGTATTCCCTTTCCCTACCCCTGTGGCCCTCATGTGCCTTTTCTGCTTGTTTGGGTGGTTTAAAAAGCAAAATAAAGCAACCCCCCTTAAGCAAAGAGTTATTAGAGTGCTTTATAAAACACAGCAGCCTCCACTGGCAGATCCAAGCCTGGGGAGGAGGGAACTGAGATCCCTGCTGAGCACAGGGCAAGTGGCTGGGGTTGCCACTGACAGGGTGGTGGGCAAGCGCCGAGCGACCCTGGCATCCCCCTGCAGCCCCATGCCTCAGTTTCCCTAGCTATAAAATGTGGCTGCCATTGTGTGTGTCCCCGACACAGCCTTTGGGCTCCATCCCATCCCATCTGCAGTGCTGGGAATACAGCAGCTTTGCCTTGATTCACAGAGCTGGGTCACCACCAGGAGTGCTGGGCAGATGGGAACATCCCATGTCCTCTGGGACAGTGCTGACATGGGTATCTCAGGGCTCTTCTGCCCCAGCATGGCACAGCCACCCTGTCCCCAGCTCTGCTCCTGTGTCCCCAGCATGGCACAGCCTCCCTCTCCCTGGCTCTGCCACAAACTCTGTCCTGGGGGGTGGTGGGTTCCCTGCGGGACCCACCCTGAAGCCACTGCCTCAGAGGTGGCAAGTGGGCGGCTGGAAGCATGTCCTGTGTGTGTCCCCAGCGCATGTGACTTCCTGCCACTGTCACAGCCCAGCCAAGCGTGCTCTGAAACCACCACAGGCCCAGCACACGCTATGGGTGCTGTGCCCCACTGTGGTCCCTGCACATGTCCTGCTACGGAGCAGAGCCTCTTGGCCACCACTGTCTGATGGGGGCTGGCATACCCAGAGCAAGGGGAAGGGTGACAGCGTGTCTGTGAATGACAAACTCCACAGTCCCTGTGTGTGAGGTGCAGCCTGGAGGGTGACAACAACGAAGAGGAGGGAATCTCCTGCATGGGACAGGCTCGGGAACAAACCCAGAGCTGCGCTCCAGCAGCATCTACTGCAAAATGCACGAGCAGAGTGCTCAAAGGCACTGTCAGCGCCACGACCCCCTGCTCTGGAGCACTGCCGGGGTCCATGGCACACACACCACCCTGGTCCCATGCTCTGGAGCACTGCCGGGGTCCATGGCACACACACCACCCTGGTCCCATGCTCTGGAGCACTGCCGGGGTCCATGGCACACACACCACCCTGGTCCCATGCTCTGGAGCACTGCCGGGGTCCATGGCACACACACCACCCTGGTCCCATGCTCTGGAGCACTGCCGGGGTCCATG
>JANRGW010014223.1:5073-24687 GCA_024733675.1 Psilopsiagon aymara | reverse complement strand
CATCCTCTATCTTGTCAAACATTCAGGGCTAACAAATGGTACAAGTAGTTAACAAGCTTGCTTCTTCCTCTTATCAAAGTGTCTGAATGATGCTTTTAGACATGATTTAGTTTTAGGTAGTCCTGCAAGGAGAAGGGATTTGAATTTGACGATCCTTATGGGTCCCACCCAACTTGAGATTTCCATGATCTTATGATTCTAACATTAGGTCAAGCATTCGGATGATGCTTTCTTAGTTATAGTAACCCTATGAGAAACAGGGAGTTGGACTCAAGCATCTTTAAGGGTCCCTTCCTGTGGAGGCCTAAGGCACAGACCCTGTTTCTGGTTACAAATGAAATCCTTTATTTCCTGTCTCACATCCCTTTTATAGTCTACTAAGTGCTAATCAGTAACTTTCCTCTCTCTTACCTCCTTATCATCCCTATTCAGCAAAACTACTAAGGGTTACAAATATTTACATCGTTTGTTCTGTCTTTGAGATGCATATCCTGCTTTATCTTGCAAACTGCTTGCTTTGTTTTGCTAACAGATCTTTACCCTTCATTGTTTCTTTACAGTTCCCCAGGCTTAGGCTGAAGGAGGGCAATAGCACTTTTTGTTTTCTTCACTGTTCCCAGGGCTTAAGCCTGACCAGGGTGATAACTCCTGAGTCCATTTCGTTGACTATTTCTGTCCCTTCATCCACACCTTCCCACTTGAGATGATAGTCTATGATTCTGTGATAACAGTCTCAAATCCTCCCTAGATCATATGAAGGACTAAAGATACACACAAAACTGTGATCTAATTTTGGCTATGTAATGACTTAAAATTCGAATCCTGTCTGTGTTATTTAATACCTACTAATAAGTAAACAAGAAAATATGTTTTAGAAAAAACAAAGGTACCTCTTTATGTCTTTTATATTTTTTTTCTCCCCCCTCCCCCTTATCTCTCTCCCCCCCATACTTGCTTAAATTTAAAAATTTATTGGGATTTCAGAATTGTCAGTTATTTTCAATAATTGTGGGGGCTCTGTCACCACTGTGTAACTCTACTTTTATGCCAGCATAGCTCTACTATTATACATTGATATGGTACTAGAATTAAGCTGTAGTAGTTTGGCTAGCCAGAAATGTGAATGCCATGAAGGTGATCTGGGTGTAGAAGTTAATTGTTAACACACAAAAAAATCAGAAGTATCTGGTTTTTAAAAGGCCATTGTGGTGTACTAGAGCTTGGCTGCATGCTGGGTGCCCATGAAGCTGCTCTATCACTCCTTCTCATCTGTATGGAGAAGAAAAGATACGATAAAAAGCTGATGGGTCAAGATAAGGATAGGGAGAGACCACTCAGCAATTCCTGAGAAAAACAGACAGAGGAAATAAGTTGAATCAAATCAGAGTAGGGTAATTAGGAATAAAACCAAAAAATCTTAAGAGTTCCCCTGACCCTTCCCTTCCTCCCACTCAACTTCATGGACAGTTTTCTCTACCACCTTCCCTTCCCAGCAGCACAAGGAGGTGGTAAATGGGGGTTGCAGGCAGTTCTTCACAGGTTATCTCTACTGCTCCTTTCTCCTCAGGGGAGGACTCCTCACACCTCTGCTCCAGTGTAGGGTCCTTCCCACAAGAGAAAGTCTTCCATTAAGTCCTCCAATGTGAATTCTTCCCACAAGCAGAAGTTCTTCACAAACTGCTCAAGCGTGGATTACTTCCGTGGGGTGCATCCTTCATGAATAGACTGTTCCAGTGTAGGTCCCCCATGGGGTCACAGGTTGCGCCACAAACATGCTGCAATGTGGGCTCCCCTCTCCATGGGACCACATGTCCGGCCAGAAGCCTGCTCCAGAAAGAATGCCCCTGGGGTCACAGCCTCCTTTGGATATGCCCCTGCTCTGGCATGAGGTCCTCACTGACCAACAACTCAAGTCCTTCTCTGCAGGGCGTCTCTCAATCTATTCTCTGCCCAACCTGTATCTGTGCCTGGGATTGCTCAGACACAGGTGTAGGACCTTGAACTTGACATGCTTAAATTTCATAAGGCTTGCATCCCCCACCTCACAAGCATGTCAAGGTCCCTCTGGATGGCGTTCCTTCCCTCCAGCATATCAACCGAACCATACAGCTTGGTGTCATCAGCAAACTTGCTGAGGGGGCACTCAGTCCCACTGTCCCTATCATTGACAAAGATGCTGAACAAGACCGGTCCCAATACTGATCCCTGAGGGACACTACTCGTTACTGGTCTCCAGCTGGACATTGAGCCATTGACCACAACTCTTTGCGTGTGGCCATCCAGCCAGTTCTTTATCCACTGAGTGGTCCACCAATCAAAATGATGTCTCTCCAACTTAGAGACAAGGATGTCATGTGAGACAGTGTCGAACACTTTGCACAAGTCCAGGTAGATGACATCAACAGCTCTACACCTGTCCATCAGTTCCATAGCCCTATCATAGAAGGCCACCAAATTGGTCAGGCAGGATTTCTCCTTAGTGAAGTCATGCTGTCACCAAGGACCTTGTTGTTTTTCATGTGCCTCAGCATGCCTTCCAGGAGAATCCGCTCCAAGATTTTGCCGTTCACAGAGGTGAGGCTGACTGGTGTGTAATTCCCTGGGTCATTCATTTTCTCCTTCTTGAGAATGGGGGTTATATTTCCCTTTCTCCACTCATCGGGAACTTCACCTAACTGCCATGATTTTTCAAAGATGATGGACAGTGGCTGAGCAACTTCATTGCCAGCTCCTTCAGGACCCGAGGATGGATTTCATCAGGTCCCATGGATTTGTGCGCGTTCAGGTTCTTAAGATGGTCTCAAACCAGATCCTCTCCTACAGTGGGCCCAAGGTCTTCATTCTCACAGTCCCTGGATCTGCCTTCCAAGACTTGGGTAGTGTGGTCAGACCATTTGCCAGTGAAGAGAAAAGCAAAGAAGTCATTAAGAACCTCAGCTTTCTCCAAATCCAGGGTAGCCAGTTCTCCTGATGGCTTCTGGAGGGGACAGACATTGTCCCTAGTCTGTCTTATTCCCTGCTTACCTATAGAATCCCTTCCTGTTGTCCTTAACATCCCTAGCCAAGTTTAATTTTAAGTAGGCCTTAGCATTCCGAACCTGGTCCCTAGCTTCCCAGACAACATCCCTGTATTCTTCCTAAGCCACCTGTCTTTGCTTCCACCTTTTATAAGCTTCTTTATTCCTTCAAAGTTTCCTCAGCAGCTCCTTACCCATCCAAGGAGGCCTCCTGACCCTCCTAGAGCACTTGTTCTAGGTGGGATGCAACACTCATGAGCTTGTAGTAGGTGATTCTTGAATATCAACCAAGAGTCTTGGGCTACCCTGCCCTCTAGGGCTGTATCCCATGGAACCTTACTAAGCAGGTTCCTGAAGAGGCCAAAGTCCGCTCTCTTGAAGTCCAGGGCAGTGAGCTTACTGCATGCTCTTCTCACTGTCTTGAGGATCTCGAATTCAATCATCTCATGATCGCTGCAACCAAGACTGCCCTGGAGCATCACATTTCCAACCAGCCCTTCCCTGTTGGGAAGTACGAAGTCAAGCATGGCACCTCTCCTTGTCGGCTCCTCTAGTACTTGCAGAAGGAAGTTGTCGTCCACACAATCGAGGAACTTCCTGGATTGCTTGTGCTGGGCCATACCATCCCTCCAACAGACATCAGGGTGGTTGAAGTGCCCCATAAGAACAAGGGCCTGCGAGTGTGAGGCTGTCCCTATCTGTCTGTAGAGTGCTTCATCCAGAGTCCTCTTGGTCAGGCGGTCTGTAACAGATCCCCACAATAGTGTCTCCCATCTCTGTTTTCCCTTTAACCCTGGCCCACAAAGTCTCTGTCGACTGCTCATCTGTCCCCAGACAGAGTTTCCTACTCTCCAGCCTATCCCTAACACAAATAGCAACTTCCCCTCCCCATCTGCCGGCCCTATCTTTTCTAAAGAGCCTGTAACCTTCTATTTAAACACTCTAGTCTTAGGAGCCATCCCACCATGTTCCTGTGATGCCTATGATATCATACCCCCATAGATACACACACTTCTCTAATTCCTCTTGTTCGTTCCCCATGCTACGGGCATTTGTATAGAGGCATCTGAGCCAAGCTCCATATGACCGCAGCTGGAGTGGCTGGAATATCTCTGCGTTGTTCCAAGCATTTACTGTAGGCGCTGGCAACTGACTGGGTGTGTTGGGATGGATTGATGCCCCCCTGCCCCAACACATCTAGTTTTAAGCTTCCTTGACCAGTCTGGCAAACTTCCTACCAAATCCACTCTTCCCTTTCTTTGTCAGACCAGCTCCACCAGCCCCCAGTAGACCTGACCTACTAAATTGAGTCCCATGCTCTAGATACCCAAACCTCTGATTATGGCACCACCCTTCTAACCATTTATTAACCTGGCCGATCCTCCTAGCCTTTCTAAGGTCCTACCCTGTATCCTAGAGAACTGATGAAAAGACAATATGAGCTCCAGAGCCCCTAACCACATCTCCCAGAGCTCTGTAGTCCTTCTTTATGTTCTCCAGGCCACTGTCACCCACATGTGTCACTAGAATTGGGTAATAGTGAGACTGACTAGAGCAGGCAGCTTCTCTTCAACACCCCTGATCCATGCCCCTGGTAGGCAACAGACTTCCATTGAGACTGGGTCAGGCTGACTCATGGGTGCCTCTGCTCCTTTCAAAGTAGAATCCCCTACTACTACGGCCCGCTGCTTTCTCCTGGCAGCACCAGTAGTGATCTTCTTTACCAGTGCATCAGCTGGTTGTTCCTGGTGCGAATGTGTTTTCTCATTAGCCCCTTGCAGGACAGCAAAGCGGTTCTGTTCTGGGTGGGGACAACAGATTTAGGAAAAAGACCCTTGCTTTTAATTGCCCTCTTCCTCCTTTTTTTTTTTTTTTTTTTTTGTTGGTGTTTTTGTGTTTTTTGTTTGTTTGTTTGGTTTTTGTTGCTGTTTCCCAGCTTCCTGGGTTAGGGCCCCCTTTCCTGCACGGGCAACAGTCGATGCTTGAGGTCCCCACGCAGTCTGTTCCCCATGCAGTCTGTTCTTGAGGCAGCAGTGCTGCTTCCTCTCAGCTCCCTGACCCCTCTCAGCCATTGACACCGTCCCGCAGCTCAGCCCCCGCTGCAGGAGGACCACCACCGCGGAGCACCGAATGCAGCCCCGCCCATCGCGCACCCTCCCCTCAGCAGAGCTGTGCGGGCAGTGTCTATACTCCAAGCTTTTCACTGCATCCTTCCCTCTCATCGGCTCTGTCTGGGTGCGTGCGCGGCCACCACTGGGGTCGACAGAGCAGAGCTCCCAGACCACGTCCTGGTCATGAGGCGAGTGCTCACCACCCCGCCCGCTCACCAGCGCAAGCCCCCTCCAACCCGCTCTGTTCTCCGCGCTCCCCAGCCAGGTTTATACCCAGCCAGGCCTGGTGCCCCTCCTCCTGGCACAGCCCCCTGTGAGTCAGCTGCTGGCATCTGCTCCTGGGCAAGCCCTGTCGAGCCCCTGAGGTTCTTATGGGGGTTCCCTGCGCGGACTCTGAGCTTCCCCCCACTCACGTGTTGAAGGCGTCCTCTCTCGAACTACTCACCTCAGCAATTGTTATCTTAAATGTTATTGCGGAGGCTCTACCACTGTTGCTGCATGTGTTAAATAATTCAGATGACCCTGCATATAAACAAATGAATCCTAGGTTTCATTTAATAATATTATCTGAATGAAGCTGTTAATAATAATAAAAAATAAAAATCAGAATTTAAACATAATAGTGCATTATAGTGTGTTTCAGTGCCAAAATATAATTTAATTTCTCACATTCAATGAAAGTCAAATATATAAATGCTATAAAAAATAATCAAATCCTTTCTATATTTTAAAGAAAGACAAACTGTTCAACCTGAAGTCCATATATAACCACTCTATTTCTTTATTTTAAGGAGGATTGTATTTTTTTTCTTCTGAGATTCAAAAGAGATAAATACATCAGTTAAATACAGAGGAGGATAAAATATGCACAGGCTGCACCACACCTGTGGAATATTTGAGTAATGAGGTGAGAAAAACTAAAGTTGGCTAGCTGGGCTACTCCAGCAAGGAAAGAAGAGAGTTTAGAGGATCTGAGAAGAGAGTTTGAAATATTCTTCTAGCTTTTTCCTGCCCAAGAGTATTCCCAGATTAAAGTTTGTTTGGAAGATATTAAAGCTTGTAGAAGGGCTTATTTCTATGATAACTGCACTACAATATTTTTGTTTCCTTTATGGAAATTCTTTTAATTCTGTCTCCGTTTTGTATCTCATTGAATAAAGTCTTGTTCCTATTTCTCTGTTAATTGACCAAAACACATGAGAATAGTGCTTAGAAGGATATTACAGAGAATCAGAAATCAAAGGTTACTTTCCAAAATCCTTTGTTCTCATTTGTGCTGGCAATCCAGCTACCATCCTTCACATAAGTAGGAAAGACGTGATAAGGTGCCGTACTATTATGGCGATTATAGTCTGAACTTTTCTGTGGGTAAGGGAATCATTGTCCACTTGGCTCTAAAACTACATCTTTATATAAGAAAATAAGTCTTTTTTTTTTTTTTAATAAAAAAAAGGTAAAAAATGGGACAATATTAACAGATAAGAAAAGGCAAAGTCACTTCCCTACATGGCGCTGACAAGAGCAATATTTGAAAGGTGGATATAGCCAGACATTCAAAAATGCAACAGACCACAAAGGTCACTGAGTCTAGAATTTTGCAATTCAGAACACAATGTAATTGAAATTTAGTGGTGAATAGAAGAGGGAATATCACAGTTTACATATATTCACACAGTATAAAATATAAACATTCCCCCACCCTGTATCAGAATATTAAAAGCTTTTCTGCTTCAGACATAAACACTGTAAAGCACTAAAAGGGATGCAGGAGAAATCAAAGGAAACATTTCAAAAGGGATTACAAACACAAACCTTTAAAAAGTACCAGAAAACATTTTCTAGAGCATTTATTTTCTCAGTGCAGAAAGACAACCGTATCATGGGCTGCGTTAAAAGAAGTGTGACCAGCAGGTCGAGGGAGGTGATCCTGCCCCTCTACTCTGCTCTCGTGAGACCTCACTTGGAGTATTGTGTGCAGTTCTGGTATCCTCAACATAAAAAGGACATGGAACTGTTGGAACAAGTCCAGAGGAGGGTCACAAGGATGATCAGGGGACTAGAGCACCTCCAATATGAAGATCAGCTGGGGAAGTTGGGTCTGTTGAGCCTGGAGAAGAGAAGGCTGCATGATACATATAAGGAAGAAATTCTTTACTGTGCGGGTGCTGAGTCACTGGACCAGATTGCCCAAGAAAGTGGTAAATGCTCCATCCCTGGCAGTGTTCAAGGCCGGGCTGAACAGAGCCTTGGGTGACATGGTCTAGGGTGAGGCATACCTGCCCATGGCAGGAGGGTTGGAACTAGATGATCTTAAGGTCCTTTCTAACCCTAACCATTCTATGATTCTATGATTTTTTGTTTCTATGGTTTGTGATCTGATTAATACATTTCCTAATAAGAAATATCAGGAGATCACTATGTTGTTTGTTGCAGATAAGATTAAGAAGCAACATGCTCACAATCTTATGAGATCTTATTCTATAATTGATTTATTTAAGTTAGCAAATGAAAGCATAGCAAGATCCAGTTACTAGGAATTAGAAAATTCTCACTCAAAATAAGCTTCAGATTTTTAGTGTTGAGTTAATCATTAACAGATAAAACCAAAAGTCTCAAAAAAAAAAAAAAAAAAGAAAAAAAAAAAAAACAAAACAAAACCACACAACCCAGAACCTTAGTGTAATCCACACTTTGATTCCTGGCTGAATTTACAAGCAAAGGTATTCAGCAGAATTAACAGCTAAGTAAGAAGACCAGTATAATTCTTCTGACCTTAGAATGCCCGAGGTAACCACTGTGATATTATGCCTGTGTACAGTGCATAATTGCCTAATCACTAATGGCTAATCAGTTCTCTCCAAATTTACCACTGTTACTACTAGACCTAGGACTCATTTCATATGCTGATTTGCAAGTATAATCCTCTCAATCAGAAACTGCAATTTTAACAGTCTGCCAGATGTTGGGTTAATTCAAGAGATTAAGTTACCTAACTAAGGACCTTCATGAGTCTAGCATCAAGAAATAAAAAGATCATTTAGATCTGAAGTTCAACAAATTGGTCTTTACCCAGCAGCTCCATTAACACTGAATCCCTTTCCTGGGTATGTATATAAGCAACATTTTTTGACCAAAAATAGGCAATGAAATTATATGAACTTTAAAGAACAGAGGATATTCATATCTCTGTAAATGTTCAAAAACCATGTGTATGAGACTCTTAGTGACATGGTTTAGTGCTGGATTTCTTCGCAGTCTCAGAGTAAAGGTTGGACTTGATGATCTTAAAGGCCTTTTCCAACTTAGCTGATTCTGTGATTCACATTTAACACCAAGGAAAGTGGAGCACACGTTACTCAAGTTCTTCTCATATCAACACAAAGCATAATTGTTGTGGTATCTCAGGATGATTCTAGGATGAAAATATATATATATAGTATTGTCTGCCAGATTCCCAAATATAGCAAGGTTTATTAACTTTCTAAATTACTCTAAACAAAGGTAGCTATTTTGGAATATTTTGACAGCTTAACAGTAACAACTAAGATGAAATATAAGATAAAAACATACAACTAGCCCACGAACTGCCTGGCTGATAAGGCTGATTCATCTGAAGCACTCACAGGCATAACTACTTGGTCACACACCTCAGCTGAGCTAAGCCTGGTTGAGATCTTAAGTTGCCAAAATATGAACTAGCACTGATCCAAATGCCATATAGTCTTACCAGCATGGCTTTTTGTCTAGGTTAACATTCCCTTTTCAGAACTCCTTTCTATGTGCTCATAACCTGTGATGAAAATAACTGACCTGACAACTGAACAGCTGTTTAAACAGTATATTACCCAGAGCCTATTCAAAATATGCCAGATATTTGCGTGATGTTTTTAAAATGAAAAGTAGTACTTAACCCATGTAACTCCGTTCAGCGTTTATGAAGATATACTCAATGTCTTACTAAACTGTTGTCCTGATGACTGTTTTTAAAAGAGAAAAACTTCTAAGAACTGAAAAAATTTGCAGGAGTTGAAAAAAAAAACACCCCACAACACAAAGCCATAAACAAAGGCAAGACCTTTTGGAAGATGCATGTAGATTGCATATGGGCAGATTTCCATGGCTTGCTATAAATATGTCTGGAAATGCACTTCAATGGCAGACTAGCAGAGATCCTGCTGTAATCCCAGCACAATTGGATGATGAGTGGAACTTTTATGCATGCTTAGTCAAAAGGAAATGAACTGTGAACATGACAACTCAGCAGAGCAGCTCAAGATAAAAAGCAGGGATGACAAGGATAACAGAGCAACAAAATGAAATAATTTGGAGTAGAGGAATAAAGCAGTATAGCAATTAAAAACTGAATAGAGACACACTATGTCTGTTGTGAATAGTGAGGGAGGAGAGTGATTACCAGAGGGCAGAACAGAAGGTATGGGATGCCAAAATATCTTTTATATTTTGAACAGAGCTGTTGGCAAGGAAGAAGAATAGCAATGGATTTCCACTGAGTGTGGACAAAGTTATCTAATAGCCCAGATGATATGTGGATAATGAACAGTAGGAATGGGGGTAGCCATCAACCCCTCAAAAATAAGATTCAAGAGAAAATGACCTTAAGTTTCATCCACTAGAAAGCTGCGTAAGACCTCAAAAGTTAATATCTTGAAGGAAGTTAAAACAAGGGATTCCAAAGAAAGACCATGGTGTTTGTTTGTCAAATTTAAAATATTTCAGGCATCCTACTAAAATACATCAGCAGCCTGTGGTTTGGTACTCGAGGAAGTCAATGTAGTTTTGTATCTGCAAAAAACCAATTCCTCATTAAGTAAATTTATCCAGACGAAATAAATCACAAATATCTTAGAATGCTTTTTTCTTTCTTTTCTCTTTCTCTTTATTTGCCCTTTATTGCACAAAAGCTGGTATTGATGAACAAATTGCTGCTCTAGTCAGGAGATTCTTAAAAAGGAAAAATATATTAAATGAGGTTTGAAGTGATTTTCTGTCATGTTACGGATGTGCAATGCCCATCTCTGTTTCAATTGTCCCTCTTTTCTATGACACGTAAATGCTAAGAAAAAAAAAAAGCTAATTTTAGCCATATATTTCTGTACCTAAAAAAAATAATTAATTAGATGGCATTTCCTGGCCACTTCAGTTACTCTACAAGTGTTTATAAATGACCCTTATGGAATTAACTAATTGGTTACTATTTAAATATTCATAGATTCTCATATGTACATTATGCAATGTCAGGGTACTCTGTGTTGGTCTGTTCGTACTGCTGAAGTAAAGAGGTAAATGATGTAATAATAAGGACTTGGAGCAAAGAAACATGTTCCTCTTTATGTGACAACTCAGAACACTTAATAATATGCTTAACATTAAGCAGATATTCCATTCTCATCAAAGTGAATTGGACTTATACATGTGATACAATTAGATGAGTAAATATGGACCTATAGAGTGGTTCAGAACATTTGAGTTCAAGTGTCATCATTCCAGGTAACACTAAACAGATGCATCATATTAATGATATCCTGAAAAAAAGAGAAATCTACATTTAGTGAAAGTATTGCATATTTTATTCCAGAAAAAAATAAAAAAAATAATATATTTCTTTAGGAGGTAAAATAAAGAAAAACAGTAACCTAGCTAGTTAGTGTAGCAGATAAAAAAATCATAGAATCATAGAATAGTTAGGTCTGGAAAGGACCTTAAGATCATCTGCTTCCAGCCCCCCTGCTATGGGCAGGGACACCACCCACTAAACCATGCCACCCAAGGCTATGTCCAACCTGGCCTTGAGAACCGCCAGTGATGAAGCATTCCCAGCTTCCCTGGGCAACCCATTCCAGTGCCTCACCACCCTTACAGCAAAGAATTTCTTCCTCATATCGAATCTAAAATTCCCCTGTTGAAGATTGAACCCGTTACCCCTCATCCTATCACTACAGTCCCTAATAAAGAGACCCTCCCCAGCATCCCAATAGGCCCCCTTCCGATATTACAAGGCTGATTTGAGGTCTCCAAGCAGCCTTCTCTTCTCCAGGCTGAACAGCCTCAACTTGCTCATCCTACCTTCATACAGGAGGTGCTCCAGACCCCTGATCATCCTCGTGGCCCTCCTCTGGACATGTTCCAACAGTTCCATGTCCTCTTTATGTTGAGGACACCAGAACTGCACACAATACTCCAAGTGAGGTCTCACGAGAGCAGAGTAGAGGGTCAGGGTCACCTCCTTCAACCTGCTGGTCACACTCCTTTTGATGCAGCCCACAAAATGGTTGGCTTTCTGGGCTGCGAGCGCACACTGACGGTTCATGCTCATTTATTCATCGACTAACATGCTCAAGTCCTTCTCCACAGGGCTGCTCTCAATCTCTTCTCTGCCCAGCCTCTAGCTGTGCCTGGGATTGCTCAGACCCAGGTGTAGGACCTTGCACTTGGCATGGTTAAGCTTCATCAGATTGGCATCAGCCTACTTCACAAGCATGTCAAGGTCCCTCTGGATGTCATTCCTTCTCTCCAACATATCAACCGAACCACACAGCTTGGTGTCGTTGGGAAACTTGCTGAGGGCGCACTCAAACCCACTCCCCATGGCACCAACTAAGATGTTGAGCAAGACAGGTCCCAACATCAATCACTGAGGGACACCACTCGTTACTGGTCTCCAGCTGGACATTCAGCCATTGACCACAACTGTTTGCGTGCGGCCATCCAGTCAGTTGTTCTATCCACCAAGTGGACAACCTATCAGTTTGGTATCTAAACCTTCTTTTCATAGAGGTATAGTTCTAAAGTGAACTATCTATCTAATTCTTCACTATGTTAATGCATTTTTTTTTTAATAAAGAACATAACTTTTTTCTCATCTGTATTTTCTTGAATTCTTCCTCTCCAGCAAATGACCTCTTTGCATTTTATCACTTTCAACATACATTAGAAATATTTTAAAAATATTTGCCAAATTCATTAGTTATACCTTTTATTGCAGTTTTGAAAATATAACATATTTTTTACCCTGACAGCTTAGAAACCAAGAGATAAAACAAACCATCAACTAAAAAAACCTTCCTGTGTTTTGAATATAATTACAAGCTATTTTAAGTCCAGTTATGTTCAAATCTCAAGTTTTTGATGAGCAGAGTGGATTAATTCATCATTTTTAGCCCTCAGAAGGCTTTGGTTTTTTTAAAATTACTGTTATAACTACAAAGTTGCTGTAAGTTTACTGTTTAATGCATTAATTTAGTACAGAAGACTTAGAAAAATTTTTTGCTATGATTGAGGGAAAAATTGTTACTAAATGCAGCTGAAAATTGCACATTTACAAAGCATGAGTTCTGTATTTTAATGGTAAAATTTCATAATTTAGCAATTAAATCTACCTTTCAGATTATACCCGTAAAGAAGTGGTACTATAAAAAAAATGATTTGCAGAAATAGGATTAGAAATTAATTCTGTTGTTTGCTGTTTCCACATCTTGCAGAACCATAGGACCATAAGGCTTTTGTTAAGGCCAAATATCTATACTGTTTCTGTTGCAATCTGTTCAATCACTCTTTAGTGATTCTGGTGGCACCAGAAGGGGAGTTTGGCTCTAAGGTTTTAATAAGTTTCTCATTCACTTTAGGTCAAAGAACATATGCCTTTCAATCATTTTATAAAAAAACAATAAACACCCAAATCTGGAGTACTGGTATGCACATTACGCTATGTCAGGGTACACAGTGGTGGTCTGTTTGTACTTCTGAAGTACTCATTTTAATAGAAGGTCTTTCTTGGGGCTCTGTTATTTTGTCAGTCAGAAAGGAGATGAGCACCAGATGGTGTTGTGCTACTCCTATCAAGCTGAGGAAAAAACCAACCAAACAAAAAAACAAGATCGAAACAGAAGCCCCAAACCACTGTATATTTGTGGGAAGGTGTGAATATATGTGTGCTTCCCCATTTGAAACTTAGAGTAAACAATGACATTGAAATTACATGATAGTGACATAACAACAGAGGTATGAGTATATGAAGATTGTGAGAGACACCTGAAACCTCTGGGTAGTCAGAGGAAATGTGCTGCAGCTTTGCTCATGCACCGATATGACCTCGTCTTCCAAATAATTCACTTTCACTTTAAACTCTTCTCATCAGGTTGACTCTGAAGATGACAAATCCTCAAGGATCCTTAAATGTAGAGCTTCACTTTTGAAACCTTGTTATAATTAAAAAACTGCAGTCATTATTATATTATGTATGCACAAAGGTAGACAATACATTCAATAGCATTAAAATAGATGGAAACCAATATTGCTGTGAAAGTTTTCTGAAGTAGCTAAGGTAAGCAGTGTCAACAATAAAGTACAAGATTCCATAATACAGTATGTCTGACACTTTTGGGCTGCTCTGAGTCTCTTCTCTGCCCAACCTGTAGCTGTGCCTGGGATTGCTCCAACCAAGGTGTAGGACCTTGAATTGTGTCATAATTCTTATGCAATTCATATCAGCATCATTATCATTTTTGAAAATTGGCATTTTAAAGATGTATTTCCAAAGCTTTGGAAGTTCAGTGGGAGCCATTAACTAGCTTTAGAAATTGTGCATAATTCACGCAATTGTTCTCCAGGACACTATCCATAAACAAAAAAAAAAAAGAAAAGAAAAGCCCTTTGAAGAGGTGAATAGAGAGGTGCTTGAAGACAAAAAGCTGAATTCAAGCTATCACAGTATGTGAAGACTAAATAGAAGACATTTGGCTTTATCCCATGAGAAATACACACTATTTTTCAAAAATGTCTCATTTTACCCTTTAAACGACATGAAATAAGAGATGCTGAATTTCATATTGGAAAAGAGAAGTCTAGGCCCTTTCTCCTGCAGTCTGTGTCATGACAGTGTATTTTCATCCTCTATCTTCATTTGCCGCACAAATGCACTCCATCTGAACAGATATTCACTAAAACTAGGTACAGTTGCATGTCAAGTGTACAGTAAAATCTTTGTCAGAGTAACATCTTTAGAAAGTTCAGGCCTAGCTAGCCAACCTACTAAGGCTATTTCTATGCTATTAAATTAAATGGTGTCAGAACACACCTCATGGAACTATTCAATTTACAGATATAATCTAATCCTAAATATTGCCCTAGGCATCAGAGTGCTTTGCTTAACTAACTGTTGCATGTGATTTTCTCAGAAATATTCGAGTCTTCAAAACTAGTTCGTATAAACATTATGGACAACCAGCAATGACCTTTTTACTCAGACATGGCAAAAGTTTCTGCATACATGAGCACTAAAACTGCTGTTTGTACTGTTTTTACATTTACCTATGGAATGATATTCACTCTAAAAAAAGATATTCACTCTAAAATTAAAACAGAGTTTTAAGCCTGATCCTAGAAACATTTAGTGTTTTCAGGAGCTTCATGGTATAAAAACCCAAAGAGCAGATGTACAAAATTACACACGAGTACCAAAAATGACATGTATAATGGCAATGTCATGCATGTGTATATATGAAAAATGCTAGATGCGAATATAGTTGGCCTAAAAAAGCATTTAATTTATAAATGTGATTAATTCTAAACCACATTAAATGATCCCTTCACAGGAAGTTATGAAAGAATTACGAGTGCAGTAAGGAGACATCAGGGCCTTGGGGCAACTCTGTCCTTCCAATTATCCTTCCAGGAAATTATGAGGAAAGAAACCAGAATACCTAGCTGATCAAAACCTGGCTCAATGAATCACGTCATTGACAGAATTTGGTTTTTCATCATGGGTCAGTCTGCACAATACCAAGCCTGTGGGCAACAGACAGGGTACAGTGTTCCTAAAGTGAGAAAAAGGATTTTTGCCCATAATTTAGTAGGGCTCATTGGAAAAGCTTTACACTGTATTTGAAGGGTGAAAGGAAGAAGGTTATTTTGGGAGTTACTGAAAAACACTTGACAGACAATGCAGTCGTTGGTTACAACCAGCACAGATTCATGAGGGGAGTGTCACTTAACTAATCTGATTTCCTTTTACGTCAAACTCAACAATATAGCTGACCAAAGAAAGCACTAGATATGAGGGTTTTTTTGAGATTTTAGCAAAGCTTTTGACACCCTGTCTCATAGTATCCTTCAGGACAAAATGCCCAGCATAGAGATAGACAAGTCTATAGCTGTATGGGTGAACAATTGCCTAGCAGGTCAGTCTCAAAGAGTTATGGTAAATGGGATTAGATCAGGCTGGTGGCCAGTCACCAGTGAGCTTCCCAAGGGCTCAGTTTTATAGGGCCCGTTCTCTTCCGTGTTTTTATAAATGATCTGGACCCCAGACTTTATTGTACATGAAGTAAGTTTGCTGATGATACTAACCTACAAGCAGCTAGTTTGTGTCATATGGACACAAAGTTGAGGTGATTGTGAATAAGGGTGCTCTGACTGGATGACCACCAAATCCAAACAGGTACAATTTAGTAACAACAGCTCGGTGCTAACAAAAAAAACCAGATTGCCTCATACTTTGTGAATAGGACATTGTGTTAGAACACAGATAGTCCTAAGAGTTTTATGTTTCCACAGAATGATCTGTAGTCTGACTTTGAAAATGTGTATTGATGACTAGAACTAGAGTTTTTCCAGATAAAATTGATTATTTATTTGGTGTATGTGGAAGAAAATTTTAACAGGAACTATGTGATGTAATAGCTAATGGCATTTATAGATGCTTGGGGAGCAGAAAAGTTCTGAGAATTGCTTAGAAACTGCAGCAAAAGCATTGTACATTCTGCTCTTGAGACAAAGCTGGCATTCTTAAAAGCTTGTGAGTCCCATTAGATAATGGCAGATTTTCAGGAGTACCTCGAAAGGCATATTTCAGATTAAGGACCTCTTAATTTCTATCCCAACTATAGACAAGCCGCAGCTATTCAAACATAAAAAAAGGAAAAGCTTTCTAACTACAAAAATTGTCCGTTTTCCTCAGAAGAAGCAGCAAATTAATTACTTAACGTGAAAGTTTAATCAATTTTCAGGCATAGGTCCAGAACGAAAAATGTTAGCTTGAGTGTTTAAACACAGAGAATAAAATCGTTAAAACAAGAAGTCAGTGATACAAAAAATATATCCAATTATTAAAAACAGAGGAAAAATATTTTAGTAGAAGATAATTTCAAATTACAAAACTGTTTCAACTGCATCTAAAATATGCTAATTTGCAATGCAATGAGAAGCAGTGAGTTTATGCTTCTCTCTGAAAAGACAAAAATCACCATGTAAAACATGTATAGCAAAGCCAATTCTAAAATTGCCTTTTTTATTTCAAGGGTAATGCAAAATGTAATTCATCCTCCTAACTCACTATAAAGACACAGCTATTTTTAATGTATGTCTAGAAGCATTTGAATTATCTTATGTAGTTCAGGCTGCCTATATTTAATGGGTAAGACTGATATTTATAAAGGTTTCCAGGGGAGATTCAACTCTCCAACTTAACTCTCTCCAATGTCTATATAAGGAATACAGAAATTGACTTTAACTAACTAGTTCACTATTTTTTTGTAAAATTCAAACATAAGTTTAGTAGAAAACCACCTTACTTGATAAAAAATATCCACACATATATCTCCAAAAAATGACTGAATCCATCTCCAATTTAGGATTGCAGAGTTTCTCAAATGGCTGGCCTATTCATTCCTTCATGTGCCTCAGAAAACAGACTTTATTTAACATTATGTGATTAGCATTAAAAAGGTCAAATTGTTTTTTGAAGCACTAAGACAATTAAAAATCCTGATCATTTCTGAAAATGTTCTGATTTTTTTTCCTTTATTCTAATACCTGTTTGCATACTGCATACTTTTATTTTGCAATATATGGGATTATGTCATCATTCTTGATGTGAATTCTTATTTTAATTCCTGCAACATTCTCATATGGGTTTATGACATCATTTTTTTTTTAATTGTGTTAAAAATCTGGAACAAGTATTTATGCTGAGGTTGTCTGAAGGCTGAAGCTCAGTTTATTAAAACAAGTTATCCAAGACAATAAAGGAATGCTTCCCATAAAGTTGTACTATGTTTTTAAATTGTCTGTTTGCTTACTTTGTCTTAGCTAAATATTACCCTATCAAATTACTGATTTGTTTGCATTTCATGTTAGTGGACGTACTAAAGCTAGTTATTCAGCTTGCAGATTACAAGAAGAAAATCTACTTTGGATATGAATAAATGTAATTACCAATTTTTTATCCTAATCTAAATTTGTTATATAAATTTTAGCCAGCTTTCATTTATCTGCATTACTTTTGAATTTCTGATATCATTATAATTTCTTTTCTCTTCCTGCCTATATAAAAATAGTCTACAGTCATTTTAAGAGTTGGAAATGACATATCTTTTAGAGCGGCAATACATGATCACATTCCTATAGTTCCGCAAAGTAAGAAGTATGTATAATCAGTTTGAGGTATAACGCTAATTTATGTGTGACTATCTCTGGCATATTCAACATATTCAAGAATGACAGAATGTAATTAAATAAAATCTTAAGATTCTTGTTAATGAGATACAGTCAGATATCTTCTGCTTTCAGGACTTCAACACTGCTCAATTTATCTAATATGCCCATGATGTACATTGGTTAGCCTCTGAGAAAATCAGACAACTTTAGCGGTAACTGTGAGCCACTAAGTGCTTAAAGCATCTTTACTTTGTCCTTGTCATTTCTTAGTCCTTGGCCAAGAACAACTTGGCTGCACTGGTGAAGATGACCAATTGCTTGTGTGATCAAAATGTTATCATTTCTAATAAAATGTACATATTTAAGTTCTAGTAATTTTTTAGTTCAGATGTTAATGAAATGCCTTCCAGGAAAGAATTCTCTCTTCTAGTTTTTGTGGGGTTCATTTTGTTTCATTTTGTTTATAAAATATAAGTCTTCTATGACATTGCTGAAAACCAAGGAAGGAGTAGTGTATCTACTTTCAGTTGATTCCAAGACCCTAAATAGCAAAACAAGTGATAAATGGGAAAATATGCATTCATTGTGGGCATCAGGTTGACATGCAGAATGGATTATTTTATCTTTTAGAGATGGTTTCTGTGTGCTAACAATATTTCAGTTTCTTTGATGTAAGATAGACTCTCTTTAAGTTGTACTCCAGACACTGTATGTCTCTTGAGACCCATTTTACACTTCAAAATTTGCCATAGATATGTGAAAAATGAGGAAAAGATTCAAGCTTGGTACATTATTTTTGGATTGTCCCACTGTGGAGCTATTCTTGACACAAATGGACATGTGAATTTTCAAAAAATATTTAATGTTCATTGCTTTTGGAGACCTCATATTTCTACTTCGAGTTATGGTGTAATCACATATTTTTCTATCACACAGACATAAGGTCATTTTATTATCCTAAATACCTATTTTACCCCTGAAGTATTCTTAGGAAAGGAACAGGCAAGAACAATAGTTTTCAATTGACTGCTACACATAGAAAATTGCTATGCACAAAAATTACACTAATTCTGGTTCTACCCAGCTAGGGTCCTACCATAGTTACTGATTCCTGAAAGTCCCATACCTTGTATTCTACAGGTGCAGAATCTGCTCACAGTTACCAGGGACTTATTTCCCTATTTGCAGCTCTTTCATGTTACATAATTTTAATATCACTGCCCTCAAGATGCTTTAGTATCTTGGTGGTAGGAACATACAGAATTGGGACAATGTAGATATAGAAGAGTTGGACTTGCTCTTCACACTGAAACTATAAGATAGGCAGAGGGAGAAACATGATTAAAGTTACCTTTCCATGACATCAGTGACATCAGCATGTTGGGCAATTCTTTTTTTACCCCTTGAGGTGAATTAAACATATGTTTGTGCTTATATAGACAGATATCTATGTAGTAAAAAAATCAATGCATTGGACTGACTCCTACTGCCATTAGCAGTAACTGGTTCTTCTCAATTCTCAATTTGGGGCTTTCGCTACTCACCAAATCATTCCAAATCATGCCAATCAGCGTGGTTTAGGAATTTCACAAATCAATAGATCTGTTGTCATAGCGTGTTCTATTGCCTGAAGACAAAATTGCCACCCAGACAAAGAAAAACTGCCAGACTTAAAACCTTCAATTGCTGTTTCTGACATCTTAATTCAAAAAAGCTAGCTCTGTTAGGCCACCACTTTCAGGATTAGATGATGACAGGAGTTCAGAAAATTAACAACACACAATGCATATGCCACATCTGAGTAAATGTAGAGGATTAAGTGATTTCCTGATTCCAGAATTCAGGCATGGAAAAGAAAGGGAGAAGTAATAAACTGTAGGGGCACCATTGCGCAAGAATAAAAGACAAAAGTATTCATCCTAAGGCTCCTGGAACTACAGCTCTGAGGCAGGTTTTGCATTGTTCTGATCCTTGTAAGACAAATTTTAAGTCCAAATCTCACTGCCATTACCATTTAGGAAGATTACGACAAA
>JANRGW010014222.1:0-49083 GCA_024733675.1 Psilopsiagon aymara | reverse complement strand
CCAGGAGCAGAGGGAAGAAAAAGGGGGAAGTGAGTGAACAAACTGCGTGGCTGATTTATGGCCTAAACCACGACAACAGTAACAGAGGCTTTGTATCTTGTAGGATCACCTTAACTCTACTTCCCAAAGTAGAAAAACTTCCACAGATTCATGTATTTTTAAGAAGGATGACAGAATTAACTAGATACCTCAAAGCATTATTAGCTCTCAGCATTTTTTCTGTAGTAAGTGCTTTGTTCAAGAAGAGAAACGTAAAGCACTATACAAATAGTGAACAGTCCTAACAGATACCTCATGTGATGCATTTATTCTCTTTTAGTGCTGGTAAACACTATTGCAATGAAATGGAATGATTGCTCACCTTTTGTTTTATAGGCTAGCCTAGTCTTCCTAAAACCTGAGTTATTTCCCTCTGTTTTAAACCCTCTTTCTGTTGCCATGACCCCCATTTTTCTGCTCAGGTCCTACAGCAAACTTCTCGCACAGTCCTTAGTCATTAAGGGGGAGTGCAACTACTGCTGCATCAAAGAAGGTGACCATTAACTCTTCTCTAGAGGTCAAATCCCTGAGGTCCAGATGAATGGTTTTCTCTTGATCCCAAGGCAAGCATATGCAAGGCGTGACTCTTAATGACTCCTGTAAGGGAAAAGCTAATGAACCCAAACAACGAAATTAACAGAGGAAATAACACGTGTGCTGGCTGGACTTCTAGTCCTACAGCAAAAGCAGAAAAATGGGCAAGCAAATAATAACAGGTACTTTAGCTTTATACCACACCGCCATTCTTGTCATCAAAGCATACCTACCTGGAATGAAAACATATTCAGTTCTAATACCCAAGTCCATTCCAGGAGGGGTATAAAGTAATCACAGTTTAGTTGAGGACCCGAAGCTCCTGACATACTTTTGGTAAGGCTTCTGGTACTTGGGGTTTATACCTGCAAAGGCCCAGACTGCCTTTACACATTACATTTTCCAGCACTGGCACAGTACAGCACCACTGAAATAACTCTTCTTCCTATTCCTAGGGAAGTATATAAAAGTGAAGCTGTAGCTCTAATGAATGCTACAAAAAAAGATCTGAACTAAGGACAAAAAGAATAAAGCATACAAGTAGAGATTTATTACAGTATTAATCCACAGGTCATGCTAGTCATTGGCTGAGAGATCATAAGGATCAATTTAATCTGCAGAATGTTACACATACTTGGAGTTCTTACAAAGTTTAAGCAGCAGGGCCTCTGTAGCATCCTACAGCCAGGAGGCATTTCAAAATGCCAGCTGGTGGCTGCTGAAAGTAATCTGAAAGATATCCTTTCTCATCATAGGGTGTTGATCTATTTTTAAAGTTACTTCAAAGTTAATTCCATCTTTTTACACTGCTCTGTATCAAGACTTACTCCCCTTAAACACAGACATTGAGAACTAACAGGAATATTCTCAAAGCTGCAACAAAACCATCCAAGTTTGCACAGTTGCTCACTTAATTCCTCCAGAAAGTCACAGCAGTTGCCAGTTCCACAAGTCCATAAAGTAAATAACTTGACATACTGCCCAAGATCTCTAATACACACAAGCAATATACTTTATGTATGCAAATGAGACCAAATTGGACCAGAATTACAGACCAAATCTGAGGAGAGACAAAGGACTGAAACATCTGTATGTATCTCTAAAACATTTCCCCACCTCTCTGATTTTTTGCTCCTCCTCTTGATTTTTTTTTTTCTCAATGTTGCAGTCAGAAACACTGTACAAAGAGCCTAAGGAAGACCTCAGTAAGTGAGGATAGCTACCAAACGGCACAAGATATGGAATACAAATTGATGCAGAAGCCTAATGCAAAGGTATCAGTGCAGCTTGGCTTTACACGTCAGGTAATACCTAAACCTAATATCTTACATGAAGTAAAGGACTTTCCTAACAATTCTCTATTTTTTTCCATGGAAACTGGAAATCCAGCAGTATCCAGCAGATGAGCAACATTTTCTAACTGGATGAAGTTGAGAGTTCCTTCATTTCTTTCAATTTTTTACTTGGTGCCACTTTTAATACATCTTTCATCTTCCCTTCAGTTGTCTCCAAGCTCACCTTAATCAACTGCAGCTATTCTTTTGGGGGGACAAACACCTAAGCCATCTTATCCAGGCGCTAAACCTGAGCTGTTAAACAGGTAATCATTGAATGGTTTGGGTTGGAAGGAACCTTAAAGCTTATCTGTTTCCAACCCCCCCGCACTGGCAGGGACACCTTCCACTAGACAGCGTTGCTCAGTACCTGAGAACAATTCCTTTGCTGCATGGAATATTTGCAGAATGACTGATAATAGGAACCACAGATCTAAGGACACAAAGTTCCCTAGGGTTGACAGGCTATTGTGATCAACAAGGCAGAGTTAAATATTTGCAGCGCTACATGAGTAAAACTGAAGTTATTCAACCAATATGAATCACACTGGTAGAGTAACAGCAGGGATTAACAAGTGCTACAGAAGATGGGAGGAGGAGGGAGCAAGGAAGGAATGATGTTCCAAGGCTTTTTAAAACTTTCAGAAGTGTGCAACTGCTATCTAGAAGGCAATGTACGCCTACAGGTTTTGCTGTAGCATAAAGGTTTAGAAGAGGACGTCTAAGCACCGTCTGTCAGGTTTTCTCCATTCTAGGGTCAAAGGCTCTCCATAGAAAGGTGCCTAAGAACAGAGGGCAGGGAAAAGAGAAAGGAGGAAAATCAAATGAAACTTAAGTATTTTAATTAAATGATAGGCTCTGCTTGCACGAGCTGTATGTCAGAAGGACCTTCTCACTCAGAGAACTTACTTTCCCACCAGCACAACCGTAACAATTCTGATAATTTTAGGCTTTTAGTATTTTTTCTTCCTAATCAGTGCAGTCTCCAAAACTAAAAAAAATAAAAAATTTAAAATCCTACTTGAAAAGGAAGGACCTCGAAGGCCTCAAACTCCACCATTTGCATTTATAGTTTCCTTAAATTGTTACTCTTGGGAGGAATAGCAGAAAGTTTTCCATTATCACAGAGGAACTTTTGAAGAAATCTCTCTCCCCTCAAAAGCCACAGGCTTTTCATTAAGATGAGCTTCAGGAGTAGAAGGAAGTGGGTGCAAAGATGGGGAAAGCATAAGAAGGGGAGGGGTGAAGGGAAAAGCCTTTTCCAAGCTGCTACATAACAGCATTTTTGCCTCAAAACAATGAATTGTGGTCACTGGTAAAAACAGCAGTGTCCAATTCAGTAAGCTATTATGGTGCAACATGTTCAAATTATCCAATAGCTATTATCTTGCCCAAGATAAAAAAAAGCATGTCTGGAAGGATTTCCATAGTAAATTTTTTCCTGGGGTTTATGACACAGCTATAAAAAAAAAAAAAAAAAAAAAAAAAAAATTAATAGAACTACAAATGTGCAGAATTCCAGGAATTCTGTGGATTCTTCAAAAAACAAAAAAGTTAAAGCAGCAGTTAAGATTTTTCTTACAGCACTTTTTGCCCAATACCTTTGCATTAGGCCCTGCCGTCTATACCACGCAGTGCCACCATGCATTACTGTATACACCATCACACTATTCTAGACTGCAAGGCACTTCCATGCACCCCTGCATGAGATGCATGCACCTCCTCCCCTCGAGGAGCCAGGAGCACAGAAAGGTTGGCTCACCCCTTAGAGATCTCTCACCATTGCTCAAATGCCACATATACAGCACCTTAAAACCAAGGCTGCCCAAATATGCTCTAAGACCCATGAAACATCTAATACTGCACCACTGGGATGGAATCAGAATGACCAACTAAGTAGAACACACCAAGAAGAGAGACTGAAAGACTGCAGGAGAGACATGTCAAGCAGATCCAGCTGCTGGCTAAATCAATACTGTCCACCCCTTCATCACAGGCCATGTGTTCCATGTGTTCCTATTGCACTGCCACTACCCTACTCCCTGCCTGAGAAAGCTGCAATGCATGTCAGACCCTGCTCTGAGCAAGTATATCTTCAGCATCAGACTGTAACAGCAGAGCATTTGTGCTCTTATTTTATGGCTATTAATTCATAATGGATGATAGTAAAACTTGTAATAATTAGCTATTGTTTGTGAAGCAACTGCAATTTCAAGATATCCCAATCAACACTGAGTAATTCTCCCATCTTCATCTCTTACATACACAGCTGTCAGGGGTTTCATTTCCTTCAAGAGGAATTATCCAACAGTATAACTTGTTCTGCACATATACATACATCTATTTATAACAAGATTTTAGCCTGACCTCTCTTCTAGAAATTCAGATAAACCTGCTTAAGAGAGCTCAACAAATAATTTAAGATCAGCAAAAAGGTATTACATAGCTTTTATATGCCAAACTGCACGCTACGTTATCTGCTTCAGTGTAATAGCACAGGCCAACAGAACCTGCAACACAAATCAATTTGTTTGCCTCCCATCTAAAATGGTTATTTGTTCATGCAGCCATTCAGTGGTAAGTGTGTGTGGGATAAGATTGTACACTATTGCTATTAAGCCACAGCTGCTCCATGCTAACTGGCTCACAGCGTCACATCCCCTGGAGTGTATACTGTCTGCTAAGCTCCTGGCAGTAACTTATATATGGTCTCTGAATGCTCAGCAGCATTTCATCCTAGCTGACACCAGAGCCTCTACTACTGCGCAAGTTTCTCCAAGTCTGAGGATGCTGCTATGTGCCAGGAAATTAAGAAATGAAAGTGAGTAGAGTTGTCAGATTAGGAAGGTGGTTGGAAAACAAAGAGAGGCTTGAAGGAGAGGCTGGGATTAGGTTAGAGTACATGCAAGTACAGCAGGAAGCCCTACAGGTTCTTGTAGTTATAGAAACAAACCACCAGGTATAGATTAGAGATGAATACTGGGAAAGGAATACCCAGTTCTCGGTTTTACAGAAAATGATGACAGCAAATCTGTGCCCATCAGCTCAAAGTTAGTGAAGCAGTCTAATAACTGCCAAATCACCTGAGTGGTACCTACAAATGCATCTACCTTACTTACGTGTTTCTGAACTACATGCTTGCAAGGACAGAGGTCCCTGCCCCCTAAACCATTCTGTGACTCTAAGGATAGATACTGCAGAGCTTCAAGAAGAGGCATATGCCATAGCTTCTGGCTTGCGCAGGACTTCAAAAACAGCATTGGATTTTCAAAACTGGTAGACTATGGACTCAGAACAAGGCCAAGTCCTGGTGCAGTCCATAATGAAACAATTCCATTCTTATTTTTAAAAACCACCAAACCAAAACAAACGGAAACTGCTTACTGCCGAACAGCTTTAAAAACAAAAGCCTCTTGAGAGAGTACAATTAAACCCATGTAAAATGCTGCCAACAGGAAAAAACCCAAGGCCTACATACGATCAACGCCTTCCTTAAGCAAAAAACCTGTTCCACATGATCTGTGTTTAGCCTCCTGTGCGTTTAAACATGCAAGAAAAGAAATCCCTAATACTTCAGACTCTGCCTTTCAATAACAAAGTGCTGCATACTACTAATGCAACCCCTTAACAGGCTTATAAAATCCTCAAGGCCCCTCTAACACCATTTGTGCTTGTTGCCCTGCCTGTTAATAGCACAAGTCATCTCATTGATTTCACCAAACATTTGCCACAAATTCTCAAGTTCTTCTGTAACGAAAACATATACATACAAATAAACATGATTTTCCACTGCACTCTCAGACATAAGCTCTAAGTGATGCTATATCCCTTCTACTTTGGCATATCATCAACTGTACTCTCAAAACACAAGAAGGGATAATTAAGCTCCTTACAGAACAGGTAAAGCACAGGTTAGTGCAAGAGAGGAATCTCCTTGCAATGACTCAGACACATACTGAGCAATGAGGCTTCTGAATCCAGTTTCATCTCCAAAGAAGTGAAATCTCAGCAGAAGTTCGCTGGTTGCTAATAGTATCAGTTATGTTGAGCACTTGAAGCTAGGAGACCAGCTTTTTGGATCACAAGCTGAAAAAAGCCACGAGACAGTGGCTGATTTGTTCATCCTCCTGGGCTATATTTGAACTGGTGAGTCACCATGTCTGTCTTACTAATAACTCCTTCAGCTAGCCATTTCAGCCCCCTTCTCCAACCTCCAGAAGTCTTCAGAACTCAACCATTACTCTACACACGCTTCAAGATAAAAAAATCCCACTACTGTTGCCAGAAAACACAACTAATTCTACCACTCGGAACATACACAGCTCTTAACTTCTAAAAGCTCTGTAAAATCAGATAACTGCTGTATTGCGCAAACTGGTGTGCGGACTCCTTACAACAACTTCTGATGGCGTTTGGTCGTGTTTTCTCCTACTGAAAGCATTAATATCCACCTTGGTCCACTGATCACTACATGTACTCTTATAATATGCCATTAAAGCTATTCTCTTCCTCAAAATTTTGCAGCAACCTTCTTCATTCTAAAGCTTTTCCTCTTTGGTCTCAAGATGCTTTAGGAATCTCTTGTTACTCTGAATTACATCTACAAAAAGTTATTATTTGAAGCCTTTCTTATTTTCTTGCCAAGAATTCAAAAATAGCTGAACAAAGCAAGCAGCTACAAAATTAGCTCTCTGTAAGGAAGCATCTGTGCTGGTTTCATTTTCTTGGCTTTCTGGGTGAGAAGGGACATAAAAAATGGCAAGAAACTGGGATGAAGGAGAAAAAATCCCCAACCAACCAAACAAAAAACCAAACACAAAAACCACACTGAGGAAGATCTGCCAAGACTCCATACAATGACTGTTATGATGATGTCTCTTCTAGGACATGCTTAGTGTAAAGGCCTGAAACCTCCCTGCTTTAACAGAGGTCAAAAAGAAACAGGCAATAACATTATCAAGGTCTGCCTGAACATATTGATTAGCCATGAATGCCAAATCTTAGAAACAATTCCCTCTCCTGTGCACAGGCGCAGGGAGGGAGCCTGGAGGGGGATCAAATAAACTGTCCCTCTCACTAGAGGATCCCTCATATGTGCTATAACTTGAAGTTTCCAAAGGGTCTTTACTTTTGCTCTTACTCTAGAAATATGGCCACTGTGAACTAGTGTGCATCACTCTAATAGTAGTTAGAACTAAAACTGCAGAATTGGCACCCCAGATGGTGAAGAATTTCACCACCCACATATGTGCATCTTTGCCTCAGAGTGGCATATGAGAGTTACAGAAAGTGATGGCCATACGTATCCAGATAACTGGCATATAGCTATCCAATCTTCCCATTTTATAGTAGTTTTTGGCAAGAATACCAGGAACCTGTTTTAATTGCTAATTAATAACATTCTTATAGTTGGGGGTGGGGATGGGAAAGGGTTAATTTTTTAATTGATCAGTTCCTACAAAACAGAAGTAAAAATAAAACATTAACTTCACCAAACATGAGTTCCCCCTCAATCTGTACCCAAACTAAACCAACAGGAAAAGCATTGTATTGATTTTTGACTCAAAACAGGCAATGCTATTCCTAACAAGAGCATACTCCTTTCTTCTTTTTTTCCTGAGCAGTTTACAGGGTGATTAAACATACAACTCAGTGAAACTTGGTGGGAAGATTCACATGAACAGAAACTAGTTTCTCATTTGATACCCAGATCTTGGCCGGCATATACGGACAATGAAATAATCACTTCCTACGGGATGCAGATTAAGCTGTAATCTTGATGTTATTCCAAATAAGAAAGTAGTATGGACTGAATACACCAATGCCACCCCGCTGAAATGTCACAGCTTTACCTGTGAAACATACACACAAATGGAGTATAATATTTAAATACAATGCAATGTCAACTGAAACAACCATGTTTAGGGGCAGTTCAACAGTAATCCAGATCTCTCATTTAGAACAGTACCAGTGACATTTAATGTCCCTATGTGATTTTTTTTTCCTAGTAGGTGCTTCTGAAGAGACAGGACATACAAGGGCTATGAGCAAATGTACAGTTCTGAGGCCTGATTCTGCAGTCCTCCCACTGCATAGCAATTAGCATGTGAGTAACTCATAAAAGAAACTATCACTTCAAGGTGAACAGCAGTTGCAAAACCTGGCCTGAGAACTGTTTCATATTCAAAGTATATCATGAAATAGTCTTACCTCAGTAAGTGCGTGCAGCTGTCCTTGATGCACACAGACACCCATAAACCTACAAGAAACAAGAAAAGAAAAGTGGTTTGGGCTTTTTTCCCCCCCCTTTGCCTTTTTCTTCAAAAAAACTGAGCTAATAAGTAGTGCTGTATATGTCATGGAAGAAGGAAAAAGAAAGGAAAAAAATCAGTCCCACAGACACTGCATACCTCAAGATTGATTATTTAAACATCTCAGCACAAAACAAAGTCATTTGTCTATACTACAATATAATTTGAATTAGCAGTTCCAAGAGAGGACAGGAGACATTTCAAACTCAAGATGGAAAGTTACTAATTCGATGATAAGCAAAGGCCAGCACAGACTGATTTACACAGAGAGGAACAATCTCAGAGCTCCGTTTTAAGGAAGTTTAAGCCAAGTTATCCAGTGTTGGTCTGCACAAATAGAAGATTACTTCCCTTTGCATTTTGCTGCTTAAGCATAAAGATGTTTCTTCCTAACCCGTTCCTAACCACTCAAGAACATGACTGCACAATACATGCAGTATGCTTCCCCTTCCCAATCCCTTATTTCCAACGTCAGAATCAAAGCCAGTTTCAATAGTATCCAGTATACACACATTCCACAAAAGCTACCTACACTGCATAAGGTTCAGACTCCTGCTGTTAAGAGCAATGACCACCATCCTTGATTCTTCTGGAAAATGATGCAGAATGTACCAGGCATTTGATTTCATTTCAGGAAAGCTCATGTTCACCACCATACAAACTGATTTTAACAGTGACAAAAAGCAAATTAATATTAACAGTAAACACCTTCCATGCAAGAATTCAGTAAAACTTAAATTATGTGCACTTCAGAGCACAGTTGCAGTATTGGGTCTTTTCAGATTAACCAATTTTCAGTTTTATCATTTAGATTTTGGTCTCAAGCAAAACCACACTGTCAGTTCCACAATGTTCAGAAATTTCCATGCTGCAAGCAAGTGATAGAAATGCATGGTTTCATTAAGTGTGACAGGAGAATCTTGTGGAGAAGAGTTTGAAGAAAAAGGACCTTTTAAATCCTCAAATACTTCTGAATTTAAACCCAAACTGATGCAAGACACACAGTACTTGTTCGGCTAAGCAGCTTTTGAAGAAATGAATGATCCTCACTGTTCTCTTGTCTAACAGCTGACTGGTAAATCACAAGCAGCCAAAGACCAATAACATAGGTACGGCCCTTTGCATAAGCCAAGCTGTGAAAATCTGTTTTTATAACCAAAGAAGCAGGACCTGTACTTGAGCTTCTCTTGCCTGTTCTCACCTCCAGTAATATTCCCCAAATTAAATACACAAATACTAATAGGAGAGACAGTGAAAACACAATTCCTCTTGTTTAATGAAGAGCAATAGGGCATGAGCAGGTATCCAGAGGAAAGGGAAGATAGGTATTTTTTAGCTATAACATCTACTCCAAACATTGCTGTTCCCGAGTTTCACTTCATCCGGCAATCACGTATGAGTAATTCTGCAAACAAGTTGACAAAGACTAAGAAATCCAGACTCCTCTAGAGCAGAAATCTGTTCCTTCCCTAATGAATTCTGAAAGTCTGCAGCGCGATCACACATGGTCTTAATAGCTTTATTCACAAGGAAGCCTGGGGAAAAAAAAGGGGGTTTTTTTTCCTTTAGATACGAGTTCCACTTAGACAAATTTTGAAAGGACGATTTTCTCTTTTATGAGACATGCCAAAGCACAAGTTAACCAACTATAGCAGTATTTTCATTACGCAAAAACTGAGGCTAGGTAATTAAAGGTAATGTTTTCATCCATATATCAACTCTTCCTTTGCAAAGGTGTGTTACATTAATTTCAAAACAGGAATTCGCTGTATTTGACTTAATTCTAAAATACAAATCCAATTGCAAATTTAGGTTTAATTTTGCCAAGATTTTGATGTCTCATTTTTACCAAGCCGGAAAACCATCACTGTCACTCAAAGACTGGGAGAGCTTAACTTTTTCTGTCAACCTGTTTTGGTCAACGGATGTCTCAATGGAAACATATTCATTAGTTATGCTTCAAGCAGAAAAGATACACTGGCTCGGGTTACCAAGAGTAAGGGTTCAAAAATTCTTGAAGGTTTAGGGTTTCTACAGGGAAGCAGACACACATTTCTAACTTTAAATCAGAAATTAAAACCAAAGCTCAATATCATGATCTCATGGAAAAAAGCTGCACATAAAGATACCTTTTGAAACCTTACCTATTTAGAAGTTATTACCCAGGAAAAGAGAAACCAGATACACTGATAAAGGCAGAATTAATGAGTTTACAAGCAACATATTGAAACAATTTAAACTTTGTGTCAAGAATCTCAGTTTTCAGACTCTGGAAAATAGATTGCTAGAACAGACCTCTAGTGATCCAAATTCCTGGAAAACCTCACTGCTGTATCAAGCAATAATAAGCCACTGGTTAAGCCAAGGACTGCTACAAAACACTGCTGGAAAGCATTTTCAGTAAATAATAACACACACAGCTGCTACCAGGAAATACTATTTAACATAAGATTTCAATTTCTGAGATTGCCCCAGATGAGATTCCAAGTTCTGCGGATAGGAAGCTGACCTGCTGGCCCAGTACAGCTGAGATGATTCCTGTTGGCTAGACATACTGACTCCAGAGCCAAACTGTGCTTGTAGGTGAACTTCAGCAGAATGCCTTGTCAGCCAAAGGTTACACTTCCTATAAGCATTTCTAGTTGGAAGAAGCTTCAGTGAGCCAGTCATCAACAACACAGGAGACCATGTGCAGACTTAAGGAAGTTTATTTTCAAGACAGTGTATCTGGCCTTATCAGGAAAGCTGAAGCACTCCCAGAAATGGTAACTAGCGGTTGGAAAAATTTCGCTAGAAGCTGCAAATATGAAGGATGCTATTTGAGTCCACCTTTCCAAATACTGTGCAGCACATTTCCACCACAAAATACTTTCTACGTAAGATCAGCAGTGTTTAGATGTTAGAAGTCTCTTTCCATAAACCAGGTTATTCTTCAGTCTGGAATATCTGCCCTCCTAGACAAGAGTTAGAGAAGGTACTCTGGATTTCTTAGTGCATTACAGCAGTTACCCAAACTGCTTTCAGTTCAGTCAGACTGCAAGGGAGAAAATTCTAGACAGGAAAGGGGAGACTAAGAACTGCAGCCTCAGTCTGCAATCTTTGCCTCCTTGATAAATCAAGTGAAGATAATATCCACATTATACAGCCACTGCGGACACCTAGACATTGAACACATGCTTCCCATTAAAAAAACTTCACTGGGACATGTTCCTGTTGTGCGGCTAAACCTGAGGCAGCTACAGTCAAACATAATAAATTGCGGTCCTCTGAAATCTACTGCTTGTAAGAGAAAATTCAGCAATTTGATTATAAGATTAAACATAAGAAACAAACCAAACACACCAATGCAAAAGTCTCTCAAATGAGCTCAGTAACACAAAGAGAAGGTCAAAAGGCACACACTTATTTCATTGCACTGACAGAGAAGGAAGAGGGTAAGAACAGTAAGTCTGCAGTAAGACCCTCAGTGTTTTAGGCACCATGCTAGATTAAAACTGGATTTTAAGTTTTCTACATTTGCATTTTGATGCTAGACACAGAGGCAAACATTTCATCTGTCCTTTCTGTAACACATACACAACGCATACAGCCTCTCTTCTGCTGTCTTGTGCGCAGCATTTCTAAAACACTCCTTTTTGATGAACCCCACTACACAAGTAGTGTAATTTTCCTTTTTGTTAAATCACTGTTTCATAGAGGACAAAGAATGTTAAAAGACAAAAGCCATCCTTCCAGTTTTTGCAACAAAGCCCATCACAAGTACTATCACAAAAAGAAAGGATTCAAAAGGAGAAAACTGTACCAGAAAAACCCACCATCCTAGTGTTATGTTCCTAGGGTGCCAAATTTGTCTGGAAGGAGATGAAATCCAATTCTCCTTGAAAGAAGTCCATGCAATACTGCTTATTTGTGTGTGCGCACACAAGAAGGTGGATTTAATCATGACTCAATCTGCCTGCACGCTCACTGCCAAACACACAGCGATACCTCCAAGTGCTCCCACGAGAGCACTTAAGACATGAGCTAAGGCTTTCTGTGTACAGAACGTTTTAAATGAAGTCCCCAAGGTACAGATCAAATGAAGAAATGCTTCTTCATGCAAACAGTAGTGATATTAAAGACTGAAATTCTATCTCAAAATTGAAGGTACACTAATTTAAGAGACAGCAGAAGAGATGAAGAATCTGTGAAAATGAGAAAAACACACCTGTAAGACATTACCCAAATGAAAAGGCATCAGGTCTCTCAGACTGCGGCCCTAAGGCTCCCAGCCTAGGACACAAGGACAGATTTATTGAGTCCTTTCCAGACCCATTTTCTTACTTTGATTTGGGTAAAATCCAATGACTACAGCAGCACATCAACGTTCAGGGAAGCAGCAAAGCAGTAAATGTTACAAGCATACACTAGACCTTTCATAACCCTGGTACCTGATCTAATGTAAGCCTTGAACAGCACTGCACTTTAAATGGGGCTTAACCTAATAAGGAAGTGAAGAAATGCTTCAAACCTGTTTTCCCTAACCCCAGCAATTGCAGTCTTGCCCTGTACCAACCAACCTGTACTAAAGCAGCTACAGTAAACATCTCATGGTACAAACCAGAACTTCACCTTGCTTCTCCATTCCTGCCTTCATCATCCTTTTGAGGGGACATGTGATAAATCCAGCACTCCCACACTTGGGTCAAGGAGAAGTGTAGACCAAAGGCAGAAAAGCCTTTTAGCTCTCCATGCTTAGCTTGTATGCCAGAGTAACATGGAGACAGGAGATGAAGTTGATGGTAGAAATGGAGCATAACACTCCAGGAACACCACTAGTCTGCTTTTGCCCTGCTCATTCCTAAAATGGCCCTCAGCTGGTCCCTGGGGAAAAAAGCAAAACAGAACAAAACACAAACCAAACCCAGCTCTGTCACAGTTTCTTACGATCACCAGACAGAGACGGAACAAAAAGTTACTACATTACACAGTTAACGTCCACTCTGCCTCTGGAATCACACCTGCTAATTGAAATAGGAACCAGAGGACGACCAGCAAAAAACCTCTAAATCCCCTTACTATTATCATCATGTGATTGTAGATGCAAGAGCTGGAATCTTCTATTCCAACATCTACTTAAAGGACTGACAAAGAGGTCTCATTTTCACTAAAATAATCCCTCTAATAAAGGGCAGTTTCTCATTTTCTTGATAGATAAATGCATGTATTTGATCACTAGAATCCTTACGATGTATGGATGGAATACTTACTGGGGACTTGGCAAGTGAAAACTAAACTCTTCACTTACATAAGTCTTCTGATCAAGACAGATCTACGTAGCTGCCAAGAGTAAAACTTGAGCACAGAACAGTGAAATGAGTAGGGATATTTAAAGTCAGATTTTCACTCCATGCCCAGAAACACACATTATTTTAAAGCATAAATAACCAGATTGATACTTCAACTACTGGGAGCAGAGAAATTGAAACGCCTTGACATAAATCCATATCCTAAAGCAGTACAAAAGTATCAGGAAAAACACAGTTAATCACAGGCCTCTAGGTAATCTCTACTGAGCTAAAGAATGGAAGAAAGTCAGCAGCTACTGACACACTCGCATTCCAGAATGGTGATTGCAGGCTGGATAAAAACCTCAAATGACATCTGTACTTGAATGTGAAAATGAGTTGATATGGACAGCAGAGAAACAAAAGCAGTTTCAAATAGTCAGCAACATTTATTCAGTCAGTGCAATCAATGGCAAAAATGTGAGAATCTTTGCAATAACTTCCTGAAGTTAACCACAGGCACATTGGAATTGACAGCTTGCAAAAAGTTGGTATGTATTTTGGAGCACTGGCAAAGGGATGGGGTTTTTCATCATCCAAAGGATAATGATGATCCTTGGCCACCAAATACACTACTAGGAAGAATCTTTTCTCTCTTCCATATCACTTAACTCATATGAACTAAGGCAGACTTCTAGGACAAAAACACCAATTCAAGGCAAATTTTAGGTACCAAAGCATCAGGATGCTCAAAAACATAAGTACGGACCCAGATTGAGGAAGATTTTAGTATACTGAAAGAATTCAGCATCATTGCTGAATCTGACACTCACTTTCTAAACCATTAACTGGCTGAACTACATGTGTTGAAATAGGTTAAGAGCAGATTTGGGGTACCATAAAGCCAGTATCTATGAAGTTTCGTAATTATTACAAGCCATTTGGTTTTAGAGCACCCACTACAATTAACCACTACACAACTTGATCTCAACATTTCAGCCTAAGAATCCAGTAGTATCCTATCTGGCAGACAACAGATCAGCACTAAAGAAAGGAACTTGCTTACAGTGCAAGTTAACAGTAGCTAGTCCTAGAACTTAAAGAAGATGAAGAAGCACAGATATATATATATTATATAAAATCACAGTAGACCTTCAAGGCACATGGAGGAGATCCAATTATCAATAAATAAACTTGATGCTAGTGACAGAACACCTTGGTAACATAGAGGAAGAACTTCAAAGGACAGAAATTATGTGAAGAAAACAACATTAAACAGACAACTGAGGTAGCTCATGGTCCCTGGAAAGGAGAACTTACACACTAAAACTTCTTGGAAGAGGATCATTCCCTTTAAACACTAATACAGGCTTAAAATCTCCAAAAAAAATCCCAAGAAATGTTTCAGCAGGAACATGCTACTGTAGAACATTTTCCTTTCAGCAATACTACTTCAGCTGCTCTTATTCGACCACATAATTTTTTCATCTCTCACTACTATACTAGAAAAGCTAGTTACTATCAAATACTATTTTTAATGTCTTTCTAAAGTAGGAAATAAGTCCTAAACTAACACTTACAACACTAATAGGAGCACCTATGATTTACTGGTTTCTGAAACAGAAATAGATGTTTGCATGCATATTTGTGCATATATATATACAGATATATATATACACATACACATGTACTTAGATGTATATATATACACATACATATATAAACAGGGGTGTATATATACACACACATATAACATGCACATACCTGTATATACACCTGCATATTAAATGTTACCCGCCTATGTGTAGCATTTAAAAAGGCAAAATCTTCTTCCAGATATAAAGGGACTGGAAACACCGCAGCAGTCATTTTAAACAAGAAATAAAATGACAACTAACACACAAAATCACCAAGTTACCTGCTACAGAAGAAAAATAATAGTTTTGATTGTGTATTATCATTTAATAAAAGAATAAACTACTACTAAATAAGGTTTTCTCATTTGCATTTTCTGCCGGAATGTCCTTGCTCCCTGCAGCAAGGGTACTTACCTAATACATAAGGAAAAGGCAGCAGGTTTTTTTACCAGAGAACCAACTCTCTTTGAAGAGGCCTCAAATCAAACAACTGATAAAGCAAGTTTACTCTTCAAAGCAAATTATGCAAAGATAAACCATTTCTATTTAAGCAATTTATTTCTTATGCATTCACTTACAATTGCTTAGTTGAGCACATGGGAGAAAGAAAAAAGATTTCTCTATCGATCTTGTGTAACAACTGTGAAACCAAATGGAATTCCTTTTCTGCCTCATGCATAAATCTATGCATTACTGTTCTTTCTTCAGGACCATCTGCGCAACACCACTGACTTCAAATTATTCATAGACTTGAAGGCCAGAGGGGGCCGGTATATCATCAATACAATCTCTTAGACATCATAAGACATTAAAATTTCAGCAATTACTCAGAACTGAGCACAACAACTTTTGTTCTCAGGAACACCTGTGTTAATTCCATTCAAGGCAGGGCAGGGTTACATTAAGCTGCGACTGAATTCTTTTTGCCTGTCAAACAATCCCTTTCCTACATTCCCTCACCCCAGCCCAAATTAAATACTTTACTTTGAACAGAGTTGTAAAGTTAGATGGTTTTTCTTTAAGTAAGATTTACAAACCACACAAAGTTGGTGAAGAAACTGATGTCATGCACTGACTTCATGATTCTGACAATGCCAATCCCAGGAAGTTATTCTTTCCACAAACCTTACTAAAAAAAGCAGCTGTATCAGTTCCCCATGATCATATGCTGCTTACCTAAGGATTCTGAAGGAAAGGAAGTGGTGGATAGCTATAGGAAACAATTAATGATCCTGAAACCTAAAATGCCAGATACCTGACATCATTAGGAAAAAAAAACAAAACCAACAAACCCAAAACAATCCGAAGAGCCAGAGGCGTAGCTGGGAATCTCACCTCACCTTGGAATGGACAAAAGAGACTAAGAATTCTGATTAGGGACAGGCTACTACAACACTTGAATAAAGATACTGTTCTAAAACTAACACAGTTTACCATGAGTAAAAATTGTCCAAGTTCACAGGCTTTAAGGAAAAAAGAAAAAAAGAAAAAAATAGAAAATAAGCATGAGTTGATGGATTGCTCCCTACAGATAATTGTCCAAATGCTTCTGATAGGTCCCCTCATAAATACTTTAGGAAACAAACACGGTAATATTGTCACACATCAGTCAACAAAGACTGAGCAGGATTTCAAGGATCAGAAAAGTTGTTTATAAAGGATTTCAGGAATCAGTACTATGTCAGTGCTATTTAACAGTCTGGTGAAGAAATCTGGTTACTTAAAGTTCACTATCTCCCCAGAACTTTTCAGAAAGAGCTGTACTGCCTGAGACTATCAATATGGGGCCGGTTATTTGGTGCACTGTCATCACACCTTAACTTCTTAATGTCATGGCTTCAGCTAAGGTTGTTCCTTGCTTGTCACATGATAATAAGAAAGCAACCAAGACTGAAAAGATTAAAGGAATAACAAAATACACATTGAAATATTTGTATTCACATCCAGGAATCTACTGAGAAACAAAAACTACTTTTTTTCCTTTCAAGAGCAGATAAATCAAATTAGTTCACCTCCACCTTCTTGAGTCCCTCTTATTCCACCTTGCAATACTATAATAAGAAAATGCTAAAAACTAAAAAACAGACTTAGAGATATGAGGAAGCTATGGCAGTTTGCATTGTCAATCTGCAAGATCAGTACACAGATTATTTGTGTAGTGTTAAATTTGCAGTAACTTAAAGTCAAGAAGATAAGCCAAATTTTACTCTTTATATTTTAATGAATCATCAAAAATTCATAACATGAAAATTTGTTTTTCTCTGAAATAAGTTACTCATTACTGGTAAACTCCAGATATCAAAATCATGTGGCTTTTCAATTTGCTCTTTTCTTCTTCCTCCCCTTCTTCCATTAAGTTAGAAGCTGATCCTAATGCATTCACAAAAATACAGCCATAATAAAAATAAGTAAGTAAGAATGTGAAATAGGACGGCTTTAAAGAAAATCTATCTCTATAGGATTCAGAAAAAAAGCCAGTGTACCTTAAGATGTTCGGATGTGAGAGTCTATTCATAAGTTGAACCTCTTTCAGCATGTTTGCTCTGTTGCTGTTCAGTGTGTTCATCTTCAAAGCCATTACCTGGTCTGAAGTTCTGTGCCTTACCTATGGGATGCAAACAAACACTGGTAAGTATATGAAATGAGACTGAAAAAACAGTAACGTTGTAGTACAACTTAAGAGATCCTTCATGACAAATGACTCGATTTATATTCTGATTTCTGTAGTCTTTATCACACAGATGACTTTCTATGAGGATACTATCCAAGAGTGAAAAAGTATTTCATTCTTCTCTTGCAACCGGTGAAGACAGAAAGCTTAAGAAGATGGGAGGAAGGAAAAATCAAAACCTACACACAACAGAACAAACAGCTTCTAGTAGAAGCAAATGAAGACACTTATCTGTCCAGGGAGAGAAAGTTTCCTACTCCAAGACCTCTGAAACTCACCTTCATTCCACCTATACCCCTCTTCTTTCCCCCTGCAGCATTCGGCGTCATTGTTCCACAGACTGTGCTTTGAGAGAACCTGCTGGTTACAGCTACAGGGCATATTTCAGAGATGTTCAATGTTCATCTCTGAACCAAGACTATGGACCAGATGATATATTCAGTAGACAAAACACATTCATAGCAGGGAGGTTACTAGAAACCGTATCACCTAGTCTAGAATGTTAGTAGCGGTGGCAGAGCGTCCGCACAAAAAAACCCAGGATTTCCTCTAGCAACTGCACAGAACCAGCACACCATTTAGTTACCTTCCCCAGTCAGAAATACATGATTGTGGCCACTTCTAACCTGATACTCTCAAACTAGCCCATCTGTCATCAGCAAACAGACCAGTATCATGTAGATGTGTGCCACAATTAGAAAGGAGTTGTCACTGTAGTATAAGGCTTGCCAATCATTTGAACCTCCTTGCAGTTGTGTATTCCCACATGCATACTGGTAGCATTCATGGAACTTGTTCTCCCACTATTTAATTCCTACATCGGTAGCTGCAGGTCCCATCTGTGTATTTCCCAAAGCACCGAACTGCCACCACGGCAAATTCATACATATTTATGGAAATTAGTTTAGAAAAGTCTGTGATGCAAGAATTTAAGACTCTCATTAGCCTTCTAATTTGAAACAGGAATCTACATTATGCTGTAGGTACATACAAACTACCGACACTTCGAGCAACGGCAGCCTGCCTCCTTTTATTCCAGGAGACTCTGCTTTTGCAATAAAAAGCTTCTTCAGCTGCGATATGTGTGCTACAGAAAGAACAGCTGAACTCAAGATAAGCAGATGAAAGAAGAAAGCTGGGTATGTTTTTTGGAGGCGAGTCCTACTGACATCCTAGATTAGGTGATACTGCTCCTAGTAACTTCCCTGCTTTGCAGCAGGGGTTGCTATGAATGCACACCATATGTGCGCAAATAGCTGTATATTTCGGCTAAACGTTCTCACCTAGAGAAAGCACGGGGAATTCAGCACAGGGATGTACTAGGAAGAAAGAGTGTCATGTTTCAAATGCATGCCTGCCTTAATGCTCTGAGTTGCCTATTCCGTCCTAGTTTGAAGTATAAGGTAGCACTGGAAACATCGCAGGTAAGCATAGTAAACAACATCAAGGGACTGAGGAGTAGGATAATAGCCCACAGATGGCTTTCCTTCTGCTTCTCCCCCTGCCCATGCACATGAGCTCCTCAGATGCCTCACCCACAGTCACCCAGTAATCCCAGTGCAAGAAAGATCAGAGAAAGGAGGTGGGGAAGAACACAGAGACCCGAACGGAAAGCAGAAACAAACAGCAAATTCATAAGCATGGGCCAACTCCTTTCAGTAGCAGTACCAGCTTTAAAATAAAACTGGCTGAACTACAATTCAGTGTAGTCCATTATAACAAGATCATCCAGAATCCTCCTGCACACAACCTGTCCAGCCTGCTTGGCATGCTGATTGATTTTAAGCAGGATGTGCATGTTAAGTTGATGAGGTTTATTGTTACTTGTCAGGTTTCTTGTGTCTATTGTGCACTTCATTAATGTTTAATTTTATGCAGCTTTTGCATGTCCAGCCAATTTGAATGAAGGAGCTGTCAGACAGGTCAATGTCTATTTACAGGTTTTTAAAACCTATTTTAGTTATACATTACTTTTATCAGAAGTAATGCTGTGGTGGAGGAAAAAAAAGAATAAAATGCTTTCATAGGCCCATAAAAGGGAGATTTTTTCCAACAATGCAAATTTATTTTAAAGAAAAAGAAAAATGTAAAAGCTTTAATCTATATAGAGCAGCTAAATCAGCACACTGCCTCGGGGGCAAGGCTTAGGAAACTCGTGTCTGTGGTGAAGAAATTTGGGGTTTGCAGAGAATAGGAAAGAATTTGAAGGAACTTAACTCCTAGAGGCAGAGAGATGATCTCAACACATCTTCCTCCAAAACCAGCCTTCCGCTAACACAGAAGCTTCAAGGTCTGCCAACAGTGAATGAATAGTGGCAGAAGGTGAGCAAGAATTCAGATGGAGTGTGGTCGTAAACAGTATTTGCCTTCCCATTAACTGCCCATTTCTGTAATTCACTCAGTTCCATGCCAAAATACCAAGGCCCTTTGCCTCAACTCTGAGCTAACAGTAGAACCTTATCATAAGGAGTTCTTCCTTGCTCTTTGCCTTTTCCTTGTTCCAACTGCTCTTGCTCTGCTGGAGAAACCTCAGAAAAGAGGGTGGGTAGGTTTTGGGACACTGTGTCCTGCATGCTGCCTGGTTTTTCAGGTCTGATGCGTAAGAGGAAGAGGTTAGCAACTGCTCCTCAAAGGTCTGACTGTCCACTGTACTAACACCATGTGCAGCGAAAACCAAGGCACTTCTGCAAAGACAAGAACTTTCATCCTCAATTTCAGGAGGATACCCTGCAGCCTTTTCAGTCTTGTCAGACTGAACAAGGTTCTGTGGTGAGATCTGGGGAGGGGGTTGTTAAGTTCTATAAAATCATTTTCCCCATGCATGGAAATAGCTCAGATTTCTAGCACATTATAGCATATTCTGGCCATATAACTAGTCTCTAAACAACATCCAACACTCGCTATGCTTTGTTTCACTTAGACACTGTAAGGTAACACCAGCAATTTTATCTGAACTTCCGTATACTGTTCTAATGTACTGGAGGATGTTCCTGACAAGTCTGACAGAAAAGTTGCCTAATCAAACCAAAGAAGAGGTGAGAAAACAGGGACTCTTCCTCTCTTGCTAGCTAGCCTATAAGCAAGGGAGAATCAGCAGAACTGGAGATGGGAAAACATCTTCTCAAGTGGACAAAACCCGGTATTACAAATAAAAACCAAATACCAGTCTATATAGTACGGAACATTGCTAAACACTTGGAGCATACATAAAGCCAATTGTGCTCTCTCCTCTGAAGCACTGCTGGCAAACTGCATTTGCATGGCAAGAACAGACTGCCAACAGGGAACAGACAGGTCCTATCTTTAAGGTCTCGAACAAGCTCCAAGATAGAAGGAGCTATCAGTTACACCACCCTCTGTGCCTACTTACCTGCCAGTCATACCCTAGTAAAATTCGGGTCTATTTTGGTATCCCTTGCCAAAACTCTGCCAAACTTTAGTTTTAATCCTTGCTCTCCTTTCAGGCCACCTCTGTGGGAGGAAAGCATGAAGGTGATGTGTCAACAACCTGACCAGTCCAAAAAGAAAGCTAGTAAACATTTTGGAAATACTGCTGATCCAGTTTATCATTTGTTTACAAGACAGTCTGCCTCATGCCTACGCCTGTATAACCTGACACAAACAGGGATTCACTCATGCAATTCAAACCTTTCACTGATGCAACTTGCAGATTGCTGTAAAGCTTTTCAAGCTGTTAACATTAGTATTAATTAGGGTTCTTTGCATATCAGAGCAAGTAACCTTTCAGTGACAGCTGAGTGACCATGCCTCTGCAAAGAAATATTCTGATGATCTACAGCTGCTTTCCCATGCTGCTTTGCACACACTCCTGACTTCTCAGTCTGCTTACCTATGTGTCTCCATCTCCGAGGTCACAGGAACCAGATATTGCCTCTCTCTTTTATTGCTGACAGGCAGTTAAACTGCTCCTTTGCATTCTGAATCTTCTAGGATCAAAGTCCTTTGTAAGTACTTTGGCCGGGCTACGGCAAGCTGCATGACCTGCCTGCACACTGTCTCTCCAAATCATGTGCTGATCCTAGGCCTTACCCCTTCCTTTAGAAGCAAGTAGACGAAGTCATGATCCAGGTACAGAAATAGGAACATATTAGAAGGAAATCTCATAACAGTTATTGAGCAGGGCTCACATCCAGAAGAGCTAGTTGCTACAGTGATGCTTTACAAGTTTACATGAGGAATAAGCTGCAAAAATTGGTGGATTTCATTTTCAGCTGGCTACTTAGCAATAGATTTATTTATTATTGAAACACCACCTAATAAATAATTATCTAAATAATATTTAAGTCAATAAATATGTCAGAGCTTTCTGAAAATCCAAATATTTGCATTATTTCTACTTTTTGCCTGGATTAACTGTACCTTTCCAGGTGGCCTTGGAATAAGCATCTGAAGAACATTTCCTAATATTGATGTTATAAATCTACCAATACAGCTTTCAACTTCGCCTCTAATTTTTCAGTGCATTGGCATTATTTTCCAAGTCATCATTATATAGCTGGAAGTATTTTGTCACTATTCTCCTCCAAAACTGCATTAATTGGTTTCCACTTTTTCTTTACCTTCCCCTCTTCTGGTATCCAGCCTCACTGCTTAATTACATTTACAGACCTTTACTTTTACAGCCTACTCCATAAAACCATGTTGCTCCTCCACCTCTAGCACACACCAATTCTTTCTGCACCATTTTAAACACCTCAGTGTTCATCTGGCCATTTCACCTTCACCTCTCCTGCTGCGTGTTCAAAGAACTACTTTAAAAGTATCCCTCACTAGTCCAAATATATGACCTTCCCTGACCATTTCTAAGCACATTGTATTAGCCACAAAAACACTGCACAGATTTTTACTTACACTGGCTTGCCAACCTTACCAATTCAACTGTTTCCTCCACATTCACTCTACAGCACTCATATTAGTGACATACACAGGAATCAAATGACTGTTTACTTATGCCACCTTCCATCAACCTGTTTTCTGTAACAGTCTGTGTGTTCATCGGATTTGCAAGATGAAAACATTACCTTAGTTACCTTTCTAGGCCATTTGCACTAATTATGCTGTATAGTATAACTTTGACTGAACAAGTTGACCATGAGATTATAAAACCAATATTTATTAAGGAGAAAAGACTGCATATAGGACCCCCTACTAAATCACGGGGAAGAAGTCCCAAAGCAGACCAGCATTTGGCCCTGATGCAAGACCTCTCTCAAAACCAGCCTCCGTCCTTGCTGTGACAGCAGAAGGAATCTTAGGAAAAAAGGTAGGGTCAGTTGTATTTTATTCAACTCTCACAGTGAAGCCATCAAGTCTTCACATTCATGTGGACATATACTCATGCGAACATATATTCATGCCTTGAGGATGAATGGGTTAGAAGAATGCCTAAACTGTATGTCTGATTGAAGAAAGCTCCCTTTAACTGAGAAGACAAACCCGTTCTTCAGCTCAGCTCATAGGGCCTGCAAAACTGGAATCTCGAATGTTTTTCTAAACATTAAAATGTACCCAGTCAGATACACATAATCATAGTAGTGATACCTGTATCAAGTCAAAGATCTCATGCCACTAGAAAAATTTGCAGTGACATATAGAAGCTTAAAGAAATACAGCAGCCTAGATAATATTAAGCTGCTATGTTGATGCTAAGGAGTCAGATTGGGTTGTCGTTGTTTTCATAGTAGTACATACTGTCGCTATACTCTAACTTCTTGCAGCAAGAGAGAAGCCTGCCAAGGGTAACAAAACTTTGCCAAACACAACTTGTCAGTGCGTGCTACGAGAGCTCTAGCACAGGTTCGGAACACGCACAGAATCTAGGCACAAAACAAAACCCAAAACCTTTTAAAAGCCTGACAGTGATTGTGACACCACTAATTTCTGTTACTAAAAGCAGCTGTGAGAAATATACAGAAAAAGTTGGAGCCTTTGCTATTTTCCCTTTAGTGCAAAGGCTTGGTACTGGTCCTCAAGCAAAGATGCTACTTTGATAGCTAGTAACTTCCAGGATCATGAGTTCAGCAAAGCAGCAAGTTCAATTACTACAGCATATTCTATACCTACAGCCAAACAAGTTCTCCAATTGTTTTGCCAAACTGAAGTGAATTTATGATTACTGAGACAGCAGCACCATTGATGCTTTGTAAAACCATTTGTGTGTGCCAAAAAAACACTCAATTTTTCTTTTGTATTTTGTTTTTTCTTCATTGCCCACTGTAATGTAGAACCAGGGCCCAAAATACAGTATTCATTTACTCTAAACAAACCATTTATTGATAAGAATCTGTGCATATCTCCCTGCCATTAATTTGATCTCAATCAAATCATAAAGGCAAAAAAAGACTACAGTCTTATTTTGAGAGAAAGCACAAATTAATCAGAGAACTGTTGTTCCACAGTTTGAGATGAGATATAAACAGGCACAGCCCGGGGGGGGAAGTCAACTGATTTTGTAGCCAGTTCAGCAGAATGTAACCATAGAAATTCCCTTCTGTGATCCAGGACAAGGGACATGGACCCACCTCTTAAGTACTATAAAGAAAATGCAGAAGAGCATTTTTACACCACAACCTCAGTACAACTATGTACTTTATACCTGAGTCTATGTCATAGTCAGAAAAGAAAAAGAAATACTGAGTTTGAAGTACAGAACTGGGAGCTTACTCTTCCTTTTTCATGTGAGCTATCATCATGAGCTATCATCAGTTCACTTAACAGCCCTGGGCATACTACTTAATTTACTTTCATTCCCTCTTTATCTATAAAAAGGAGGTGATATTGCTATCTACCTGCCAGGGAAACTGGAAGTTTGACATCTGCAAATGACTAGTGTAACATCCAAAGATAATACATAATCAGATACTGTATCTATGTCCTTATTTTCCTGTTTAATTTTTAATACTCATGGTTAAATATTTCCTGTGCAACTGTGGATGCACAAAAGATGATGGTATTTACATAAGCTGCAGATGCTTTTGAAGCAAAAAAAACCCCATCCATGCCGAGTTCTCCTGACATATAATTGCACCTTCAGTCTTTTACAGTTTATTAACAGTTTGGTACTGAGCATGCAGTCCCCCCACTGAACCAATGATGCCGCCATTGCTGTTCACCATACTTTTATTTTGGGCAGAAATAATTTCCTTTCATTTCCTTTAAAAATCTTTCAAGCAAATGTTACCGTACATGAGTAAGGAAGTCAGTCTGTGCTTCAGAACAGAGCCTGCTGGCACACAACTATTACCAATATAATCACAGTTACAGCACAACCACAAATAAGAGTGCAGGGAGCAGCAAGGAGCTACATTTTGCTTACTTGAGGATACTTAAGTTTTTATAAACTGCTACATTTAATAACTTTCAGCCTACAGCCCAAAACAAAAGTTCCAAATACTTTCTTGTTACTTAAGCCTTCACAGAACCGCTTTTCTTGAGAATTAAGTTCTCCTAACAAAAAATCTAATTAAACACATGATGCAAATTCTCATGTATCTCACTGTCAGTAAAGGCCAGGAAGCACCGGAAGCACAAGAATTGGCTTTGCAAATCTCAGTTGCAGGCAGCTGATGTGAAAGCTACACACGGTCATTAGTAAGTCGGTGACAGACATACTGTCAGCTACGGATTAGTTAAAAAAGCAATGCCGTCTTGGTATCGATTACTCCAGCGGATGTGTCATAGCCCTGTCCTCCCCCCAGCTCCTAATTCAACAAGGCCATTAAGCATAAGGCCTCACCCAGGCAGGGCAGTGCCTGCCGCTGCCACCCAGCTCAAAGTGCCATGCTGCTGCCCAGAAGCATGCTCAGGCTGCGACTTGCACAACAAGATCATGGGTCAACAGCTGTAGTGACTCCCAGCCACAGGAAGCTCACATGAACAGAAGGGAGTCCCTACAACTTTGCTATGACTGCAGTAGCTACTGGAAGCAGGATGTTTTGGATGACTTGTATTACAGAATTCCCAACAGCTGGAGCAGTAAAGACTAACAAGCCCTATCACACAGGTGATGGAGTTCCTTTCTCTAATCATGACCAACGGTAATTAAGGGGCTATGATGAGGCATTCCTTATGAATCTGAGACTGCAAACAACATCCCTTTCCTGTTACTGCCATCAATAATGACTTGCAATTTTCACTTTTAGATTTCATATTGGTGAGCATGCATGCATGTGTATTACCATGACACACATTCTCCAAACACAGGCAATGAAATCCATCACTGAATACATTTAACTTCCACTCCCAATATCAGTAAATAAGTGTTCAGAGAGATCTGTCACAATGATGCTAAGTGATGCACTCTTATTCTCTAGGCACAGTCACGTTAATACTGGACATATGCCAGCACAGTTATTTGAAGAACAGTAAATCAGCACCTGTCTCTCAGTATCAGCTATGAATGAGCTCACACAAATGTGCATGTTTGCCAGCTGGCAAACCACAGAAAATCCCAGAGCTGCCAACCCAGCAACATCTCCATCCAGAACAGAAATCTAAACAGATCATTTAACTGTGCTTGAGAAACTATTATGGAAAACAAGAGAAAAAGCACCCAAACATTTCTCTGCCAAGTGAAGCTCGCTTTGCCCCAGGAAACTGCCCCATGATGCTCAGATTGGCATTTTTCTTCCTGAAGAAAATCAAAGGCCCAAAGGACTCCAAAACTATAGCAGTCACTGCTCTGAACATAAAATCCAGCCCTGGGTTATCTCCTATTGCGAGGCCTCACTTGTTACGGTCTCAGAGTGCCCTTCCTACTGCTGACAGAATTTGTGAGCGTTCTCTCCCATTGTGAGGACAACAAAGCCTTACCTCAGACACACAATATATAAGCTGTTCAACAAGAGTTAGAGAGGTCAAGTTCCCAAAGAGATAATAAATACATTTCAAAATGCACAGCTTTACATTAATTTACAGACATTTTTTGGAGTACTCTTTTTGCATCAAGTTTATTTCAGTGATTTTTGTTCTGGCTTTTTATTAAAGAAACAAATCCTTCACTTCCAGGGTATAATGACAGCTCTGCCATATTTTCCAAAGTCTTTCTTCTTCAGCAGAGAAGCTGGATGACCAAAGCATAGACAAGAAATGAAGTGTAAGCACAACTGTCCCATTTTTTAATATGCCTCACTCAGTCCAGTTTAAGGCTTGCAGCTGTAGTGATGCCAAGCAGGACTGGAGGAAAAGGATTGCAGAAATAGGATTTTGAACATCTGCTTAGACTTTTTCAGCACCACTACAAAAGGCTTTCATTAGATCTGCTACCTGGTGACAGCTTTTGAGTCCCTCCCAGTGTTTCCTCAGCTTATGTCATAAGGTGATTATAATATGCACATCTTAAAAATTCTAGCCAGAAAAATAACTAAAACAAAAATCAGGACTGATTTCAGACAACCCCTGAGGAGCTGCCTTGTATTTCAAAGCCTTCTCAATTCTGCTAAAGGTAAGATTAACAGTGCCTTGCAAGTCAGACAGGTAATTCTGAATTTTAATGATACTCACACAAGCGGGGATGAAGTATTTTGCCCTGCTTGTGCAATCCACAAAGAATAACAACGTAGATGAGGTTTTTAATTTCTGCCTTAATGATTGTTGAAGTAAGGCCTATTTATTACTACTTCCCCCCACAGCCTATGTCCTAGAAAAGCATTCACTAATTAAATAACAAGGAGTAGGATGACAGCAACTTGACACCTCAATAACCAAAAAAGTCATTAGCAAGAGGAAGACAACTGTCTGGTTTAGTGGTTACCATACAAATCATCCTAGCAAGTTGGTAGGAGGGTTCCAAAAGGCTGACACTTTGCACATCAGTGTGAGACAAATAAAACTTACAAGACTTCTAACTTCCACTTGCACCAGCATCCTCATGATTTATGCCTCATCTCAGTTTCAGAATGGTGCTTCTTTCTACCCCTGACAAGAATCAGAGTAGAGAGACTGATTAGAAGCACCCAGCTGACACAACTCAAGAGCTTGAAATGAAATTTCTAAGTCATTATAGCCTTCTTGGCCAGTTTATATAAAGCACAGAGTGACTGTTGTCCCAAACAAACAATTAGCAGCATGTTTCAATACCAAAATTTCATATAAGAGACATTAAGCCTCAAGTATCTTCCTTCTGTGAGGTAAAAGTTTCCTCCACTAGCCAAAAGGGGAAGATTTTCAGCTTAAAATTGAGCCCTACTGACATAAGAAATGAGACCTAAAGGCACACAGGGACAAGACTTGCTGTCTGTATTTCTAACAGGCATCATTATCTCAAAGGGAGGGCAGTGACAACTGCCATGCTCTACTCCACTGCAACAGAAAGAGGAACACACCACACCCGGGTGAGGGAAGACATGCACTGCTCAAATGGATGTCATTTCTCAGTCACAAGGTGTATGCCCCATGACTGCAAGACCAAATACTAGATCTGCAGAATCACTATGTAGAATAATCCACTTACTCATTCCCTGCTCATTTTCCAACCTATAAGGACTTCTGCCACTGTATGTCATAAGCAGAGCCCGAAATATCGCATTTTGCTGGATGTAGTAACACCAATCTCAAGGAGAAAACTTGAGCACTTCAGTGTAAAAAAAAAAAAGGTATTAAAAGTTTAAAAATTCAATTGCCTAGACACCATTGGTTCCCAAAATCGGTGGCCTTAAAGTGTTGGTAGTTTCTCAGTACCCTGCCAAGATTAATCCAGAACATTCTAAAAAAGCCAGGATGGCTGCAAATATCACCGATGAATCAACGGGAGAGAGAAAAGATAGGCTCTGGCTGGTGAGGCTGCTCCCACTGCCATTTCATTTTTAAAAGAAAGCACAATTCTTATTACAGCTTCTGCCATTGGGCCTTAGTTTGCCTTTTTTAAATTACACTGAAGGGACCCTTCAAACAACTGTTTTCTCATTGTTAAACTGTTTCTGCACTGTAATGACATTTTTTTTTTTACACACAAACACATTAAGACTGAAGTCATCCACTGAATCACTTTTCTAGTTCTTAAACTACCTTTTACTGCTTATTTTTTCCACATGTTAACACCAAGTGTTACAGTTCTCCAGCATTAGAAAAGTCAAATATCTAATGTTGAAAGAGTATTTAATACACACATTGAGATAGCTTCCTACAAACACTTCATAGGGTAACACCTTTTAAGCTCATCAAATAGTCCCACGCTATCAAGGACACTGTGTGATCTCATCTCTAATGTTTTACAAAGTGTTTGAGGAACACAGACATTTGTTCAGGCCCCTAATCAGGCTGCCTATTCCTGAGGCGATCAAGGAGGATCCTTTCCTAAAGCAAACCTTACACTACACACATTAGAAAATGATAGAACTCTGAAACTGAAACAGTAAAGACAAAACATGAGATAGATTTGAGGTTTCCTGTGAATTTTCACATTACCAACTGACTTCTACTTGAGTGCTGCTTTCAGAATATTTTTAACCTGAGTACCAGAAACACTTCCTTATGAGTTATGCAGAAGATATTTTTGCTGCACTTCAAATTTCTGAAACAACAGTGTTACTATTTCATTCCTTAAGATAAAGTGACAATCATTCCAAATAGAAAAGGTATGACTGAAGCATATATAGATGGTGACAAGCAAGTCTTCCAGATGCTCTTTCACTTCCTTGGTAGATTTTTTTACCATCCCTTTGCCAAGAGCTCTGTGCTTCTGCCCTCCCAGCTCAACCAGATGGAGGGACTGTTCATGCACCTCCCCTTCACAGGAAGTGAGAGCAGCTTAATCTACTGCTGGAGGCTTTTCAGTCCAGTGTGGCTTATGGTGCAACCACTCCTCTCTTGCTCAAGAAAACTGACTCTTCTGAGATACCCGGGAGTTAGTATCTTCCACTGCAGCAGTCTCTAGTATCAGCTTTAAAGTGTAAGTTAAGGAGATGTCCATGAAGAACATCTCCTGGCTGGGACAAAAGAATGAAGAGCAAGATAACATGAAGTCTTTTCCAACCCTATGCTTTATAAATTTGAGGAGTCAAAAGCAATGAAAACCACAAATATGAACAGTGTAGTGGGAAGGCCTTAAAAGTAAGAAAAGTGGCAAAGCTTAACATAAGCAAAACTTACAGAAAGCAATTATACCTAATGGGCAAGATTTAGTTTCCAAGAAATAAGTACAATTATCTCCAGTACATTCACGACAAGAGGAAAACTGTTGTTACCACATTGTAAGTCTGGAGACATGATAAAAGTTCACACTCACTGTGTTAACCAAGCTATGGTTCCAGCAAGACTAAATCTCGCACACAACAGCTATCAAAGAAAACACCTTAACAAAATTAGTCTTCCTATCTTCCTCTACTCAAAAACTACACAAGCATTCTGCCCACTTAAGTGATTTTATGGAGCTACTGACATCACCTTGAAGAAGGTAATGCTGGCCTAAAGTGGTGGCAAAGCAATGAAGCTGTTCAAAAGCTAAAGTCAGAGTTGTACTGAGACAAATTCATCTCTTAGCTTGGTATTAAGAAAGAAACAAACACTGAAAACAGGAAAAAGTTCATGTTGAGACTTTTGAAATAATAATCAAAAGGGTATGTTAGGATTACGAAAAGTTTCTCTCTAGTTGGAATGCTCAGGATCTCCTTGATTTATGCTGACATTTAATCCATTCTGCCTTAGAAGAGTTCAGAGGGGGCAAAGTATTGGTTTGACAGTTCTGAAGACCAACATCCCATTTATGCAGCAAACAGGTGGACACTGAGGAAACAAGAACTCACTTGTAGAGGCTTGGGTGTGTGCTGGGGCCTTGTCCTGCACGAGGAAGCTCTGTAACAGTTTTATTCTTGGCCATCCTGCAAAGACTAGTGATAACACAGACTCACATTTAGATTTAAAACACATTGACAGGTCAAATATTGCAGTGCCTGCTTAACTGTCAAAAGCCAAGTTAATAAAGATTCCAGTCCTGGCAAGTGCTGTCTGCAAACTCCGAGCCACTGGTTTCCAACACCTTCTCCAGCGGGATTTTGCTGAGCAGGGGAAGCAGCTCCCTTGCCTTGAATTCAGAATCTCTTACCCCTTTTTCTGCACCTTTGCCATGCCCTTTTTGCAGTCATCCTCTCCTTTTAATTTGAATTGGCATCCCTTCTCTGCAAGCTCACTTATAAAACTACTCAAATATCTTCTCCTCTCCTTCCACAGATATTTTACTCCTGGAAGAAGGCCTTCGTTGACATGATATATCAGTAAATGCCACAGGAAAATTGAATCCACTGTCAGTAATGAGTTGCTAGAGTAGAGTCAATAAGCAAACAGACAGGACCAGCTGTAGAAACATCTCAAACTGGGAAGTTCTAGCTATAAAAGGATAGTTCAAAAATTAATAAAATATGGTCTGAATACACCAAAGGAGGTTGCAGAATCTCCTATAATAGAAGTTTAAAAGAGGCTGAAAATAGCCTCCAAGGAGAGGATCACACATACTTGAGCCTGGCTCAGCTAAGGATACTGGAGTAGTTTTTATAACATCCCTTCCTAGCTTTACATTAATTTTAGATTATATATTTAACTGTGTAGATGTTTTATAATAGCTGTATATCTACATGAACACACAGACATCTATAAGACATCTGACTTCATGCCACAACCCACTATACGTAGATTAAAGACTGGCTAATGATAGCTCCAGATACAGTTGTACCAGAGGAACTGAGGGCTCCTGTTTCTCAGTAATCTGCATCCACTTCCAGCTCACTGATGGAAGTTGCCACTCAGAAAAAATTGAAACTTCTAAGTTTGTGGCATTAGCCTCTTCATGTTATTTCACTAAGTAGTGAAGGCCACTTTACATCTTAGGTCCATCTGAGCAAAAATTAACATAGCCAAATTAAGAACTTCTTTATAAATAAAGGACTGAAGACTACAGGAGATCCACACCCATTAAACATAAGGCACTAATGTGCTATGATAACAAGTGGCATGTGTTATAAAAGAGTTCGAAACAAAGCAAAAGGAGAGTTTTGACATGTCATTGTAAGAAGAAAACGGGCATGCCAAGTTAGGATGTCCACTTTAAAAAGAGAAAGATGTTGGAGATGATGTTGGGAAGACTTAAACATACATTGCAAGAACTAGGTCATTCTCAGAGTGGAGGTGGGACAGGAAAGAGACAGAAATTGGGACTATTTAACACACCAAAAGGGTCAAAACCTAACTTGATAATGTACATCAAGTTTCATCAGGAGGAAAGAGGCATTAAAAAGATGCTGCCCCAGCCAAGACAATCCAGAGAACAACTGGGCAGACCGGCAGGTCCTTCAAGTTAAATACAAATGTACAACAGTGAGATCACACACCAAGCACTGGAATTCATGACACTACCTTTGAGGTCTTCGGAACTGAGTTAAAACAACAACAGGGTGGGTGAGAGATATATCTGTTTTGTACATGGTGACAATGCATGCTGTAGACAAATATCAGTTATTAGCAAAATATAATGACCTTTGAATATGTGCCAGTGTGTGTGTGCAGATGACCCAACAACTCTTTCCAAGCCTTAACTGTTCAATTAGTCCATAATGCCTTTACTTTTAAACATGTTTAACCATAAGACATAATGGGCAAAGTATAATATGAACACAGATATTCATGCCAACAAAGACAGATAGTTGTTTTCTTTTTGAGGGGGGGGGGGGTCAAGTGACCTGTCTATTGTCATAATTTTTGTGTCTGAAATCCTACCAGATAGTCCCTCACTCTTGTACAGTCCTTACTCTGCACTGTTCATGCTAGTTAGCAAGTTCTGGCAAACCTAGATCAAGAGGCCAAGAGAAAAAAGTGACATCAAACATTTTTACACTGGACTCCTCAAGGTCTGCAAAATTACAGACAAACACAGAGCCAGATGTTAATTAAGCAGAGTGGTAATAAAGTCATGAAGTACAGGAAGAAAAGCTCTCAGTGCATCACTTTGGGAAAGGTAGATAGGCACTATCTGTCAGACCTACAAGCCAGAAGTTTCAGAGATCAAGCCCACCAGCATGACAACGTGCCTGAGAGACATAGTGTCATGCATGATACAAACCATAAATTACAGCAGATAGTATACGTCAGAGGTAGAGAACTACCAGTTTTATCCTCAGTACAAGTATTTAATAAGAAAGAATTATATGTGTGCTCTTCACTCTGCCCCTAAGCACCACTCCACATCAGCCCTGTTTCTCATTTCACATTAGACAGCATGATGCTGCTTATCTTTAAGGCACCCTGAAGACATGAAATAAATACGAGAAACAGGATCCTAGCCCCAGCCCAGGGTATGTATTTAGACAGGCCACATTCCCTGACCAGCCAGCAGTTGTGAAATTTGGAGCACGTATTTGACCACACAAAATAAAGACTAAAAACTAACTGACTGAGTACCATCATTCCAGGGTATTCAAATAGGAGGTCTGACAGCATAAGCACGTACAGAGTGAATATCCTGAGGATCCTAGATCCCTGCAACCACCACCCCACTTCGTACTCAGACAGCCTTGCAGCTGGGTAGCGCTAGTTTTGTAGTTTGTGGAGTCCATACTTCACAGAGTACCCTGACAGATTTCCAGCATTTGCTTCTCAAGGGTATCCATGTGACATCAGCCTATTGTATCTTGTTTTTCAGATGGCTTCGATGCATCTTACAAGACATCATCATAAATAGGCCCGAAAAATGTGATATAGAAGAAGCTACTACACTGTAGTAGTTCCAAAATCAAAAGAGTAACCAGTGGTTCACAGGTAAACTTGTGACATTATCAATCAGGCCTCTGGAGGAATCTATCTGAAGTCAAACCAGGGAATGAAGAAGGGACAAGAACTTCTGAGACAGGATTAGAATTCAAAGTGATTTTGAACTTCTTGAAGGGCGCAATACACACACACACGAGAGAAAAGCAGCATTATTCAACCTACTTGGGATTACTAGGTAAAATCTGCTTCAAAACCAGGAAAACTGTGCAGCCAGAAATCTTGCAGAACGGATCTCAAGTTACAGGGGATCATAAACTAAGGGCTTAGTGCTCGGGCTGTCAGTAAGCTGTAATGCTGGAATGAGATAGATGACTTCCATCTCACCATTTTCTTTGGAGGCACCCATGCTCAGTTGCTTAGCATTTCAGCTCTAAAAGGTAGTGTATTTTGCATTATGCCTCATACATCTTATACTCATAGGCTCATCTTTGCCTATCCACCATAAAACAACTATTTCATTAACCGATTTTTCTCAAGGTATTACGCACCCTTCTCACTGCTCACATGAATAACCTTCCCAGGTGTAAGCTTGAGATACAAACCATAGTGACACACTGCTTGGAGTATTTCATAAAATGGAATATTTAATTCTGATGACTGATTCCGAATAATAGATCTCTTGACTCCTTCAATGTTAAAAGCACAGTTCAGGTGGTCAAGACTGTGGCCTTGTTGACTTGAATTCTGTCTTCAAATCTGTTCTCTGCCTGTCCCAAAGATAATCCCTATAAGGCTGCACTAGGTTTAGGGAGTTTAGTTTTGTCAGAGCATATTCCCTGACAAACAGAAATTCTTCTCTGTTACACATAATTCAACTCTCTAGCTACTGGGGATGGGGGAACTTTCAACAGTTAATCTCCCCCATCATTACAACAGAAGTGATGTATATATTAATGTTACAAGGGACACATCTAAGCTGTAACGTATTCCCATTCCCAAGTTAAGAGAATCAACTTCTACCCACTGTACTAGACTGTATTTAAAATGGAGTTTCCACAGAAAGGATGGAGGGAAAAAAAAAAAAAATCACTGTAAACAATTGCCTGTTACATAGCAAACCAAAAATCCCAAACCCTCAAAACAGACCAAGCATTCTTGCTAAATCCCTTGAGTAAACCCGATGTATGATACTCTGAAACAATAGACAAACACATGATTGAAAAAGCTCTGGTAACATAGGGTTTTTTAAGACACCTTTGTTAATTTAAAGGGAAGCCTTTATTGCTTTTGTAAAGTTACTTATGCAGCAAGTCTAAAACTATTCCGGATTTTTCCCCAAGTTCAATCATTTGAGCTTGCAGATCAAACTGAATTTTAACTGTGTCAGACCATGAGGCTCTCCTTCCTGGAAGCACATCAAGGTTCTCGCATGAAATCTGATCATCAGCACAGTAGGATTAATGACAGAGGTGGTAAGGCTGATAAACTAGCAGAACAGAAACCTGATTAAACGAGTATGGAACTGCACCAAAGATAAGGTCGTAATGCATTCTTGACCCTTTGCACCAAAGCTGAAGCCAGACCTTGTTTGAAACTGATGTGAAAGAAAAGGCTTTATCACTCATTGTCTCCCTGCAGGAGGTCTGTGGTTGTTGCTGGGAAAACAGACACTAGATACTCAGACTACCACCATCTCCTAAGAGTAATGCCACTGACTGAGACTGACACCACGTGATGTCTAGTTCAGCTGACTGAATGGGGGAATAGCAGGAGAAGGTTTTTAAAGAGTTGGAAGACTTACGTATGCACAAGAAGATAAACTGGGCATCAGGCACCCCACTCAATCAATGTAAGTTTTCAAACAGCTGTTTACCACTGCATGCCACTATGTGACAAAACCAAGCCCTCTTAAAGTAAGATATTCTTAATAGATCAATCACTATGAATGTGAGAAATTTACCTTTACTTTCAGCCACTTTTCCCCTCATCTGTTTTTGTTTCATAGCAATCTCTAATACCACACCTTTCTGCCAGATACACAAGCACCTTGTCTCAGAGCACTTCTCTGTGATGTTACTCACCAATGCATGGTAGATTATTACAGTTAATTCCCTTACTCTGGCTGTTTACAATGTAGCTACTCAACCACAAAAACTTTTTGAAGTCCCAACATAAATATGATTGTCAATGCCACTACATGATAAATTCATAACCTAAGCACTGCAAAATACAGGTATCAAAGAAGGTTAAAGCCCAAATTTACAGAATAGGAAAAGACAAAAATGTCTAATCTGCAACACTGATAAAAAAATGAGACAAAACTACTCCAAAATATGAGTTATAAAATACAAACAAACCAGTAACAGTCTGTTACTCCCCAGTTACTTAGAGATTACCTAATTCTATTTGTACCTTTATACACTTCACAGCAGGTTCACCATAAAAGCTGTAAAGATGAGCTCCAGCCACACACAGAACTTAAAATACCAGCTCACTTCATACTAAGAAAAGTCTAGATACAAAATCAGTTTCTAGAAAATGCATTACAGAAAGTTTTCCAAACAGGTAAATAAGAAAAAAATGTAATACATATGGAGATACAAATCACTTTAATGAGTATTAAAGCAACATAAAATTAACTTGCATTTTCTACTTCACATATCTATTCACAGCAATAAAGCTGAATAAGAGGTTTCTTTTGTTTAACTGTTTAAAGGCCACATGAAGAGCATGGAATGGGCATAATATATTGTGAGATAAAGTTTCCTGGCATTTCACTAAAATGGAAATGATTTGGAAGGTGACTTTGTTCAAAGTCAGGAACTAGAACAAGAAAAAAAATACTTTTGCAGCACCTGAAAGCCAACTCAATGACCTATTCCTCTACAACAAAACATACAAGAGCAGTCAAAACAACAGAAACACCACCAACACTACAACACTGGGGTTACCCACATGGTTTCACAGAGATCTTACCCACTTCCCAGATTCATAGCAGCAAATACCTGGCAACATCAAATTTTCTCATTCATACTACTTACTTCAAATCGATCTCTGACTGAGTTAGAAGCATGGAATAACAAGTACCAAAGGAAACAGAAGAGCAGCTAACTGTATGGTAATTTCAGTGCAATCATTTTTTTGTTTGTTTCAATTTTGGTGTAGCTCTAACACATGTATCTAGTGTTGGGAGGCAAAGACTACCAAAGGAATAAGTGCAATCCCACAAAAACAATTAACTAAATTAAAGACATTCATACTTATATATGAGAGAACCAATAGCCACTGGTGTTTAATACACTACATGATGGCAAAAATACATGGAGTCCAAAAGATGATTTAATTTTTTCAGCTTTTACTGTTTCTCCCAAAGAGCCCCTATAACTCTGCAAATAAATGATAAGTGATAAAAAACAGCTGGAAGAGTGACAGAGAAAATATCTAAGGCCTGCAAGGTCTTCACTCACTCATCCCCAGTAAAGCCAATACACTTGTCTTCCATTAAAAGAACTTCACTGATACTCTCAGACATTCTCAGCACCAAACAGTGAGCAACATGAAGAGGAAAGAACTAAACACACACCTTGAACACTTCAGAGAAGAAACCAGAGCCAATTTTCTCACACGTGAAGTCATCAAGACGAGTAAGTCTGGAAAAGGCACTTATCAGGGCTCTGTATGAAGAGGTACAAACTCTTCCTATCTGGGATGCAGTCCCTTCTCCTCCAGTGCCACCATCCAAGTCTTCAGCGCGCTCCAGGCGTGGTGGAAATCCTGCTATTGAATTCCGCTTACTTCGGTCCATTTTGAAAACAAGGTTTTATTTTGCTAAGGGAGGGCTTCTCACATCTTAGGTAATTTGCTGTCTCCTCTACTCTTGTTGGATCCTAAAATACAAGAAATTGAGATTACCATTATTGTAAACATATCTAATAAATTTGAAAGGAAACCACAACATCACAACCAATTACAAAGCATCATCAGTAAAGACAGACAACTGATTAAATTTTCATTTAGATTCACAGAAATACTCTATGCTCTGCCTATTACAAGATTATTAATAGGTCTGAAATTCACAATTTCACTGGAAATAACTTTCATTCCCTTCCCCCTGCCCATTTCTTTTTTACTTCAGTTCTGGTTGCTAAAGCAAGTAACTAAGCAGAAGGAAACCCACAAAATGTAATGTCCTATTTACTTCAGTAGCAGCTCATGACCAATCAACTGCTATTCCAAGAAAGCATTTCACACTGGGTTCAAACTTAAGGGGAAGTTCAGGTTAGATGTAAGGAAGAAGTTCTTTATTGTGAGGGCGGTGAGGCACTGGAACAGGTTGCCCAAGGAAGCTGTGAATGCTCCATCCCTGACAGTGTTCAAGGCCAGGTTGGATGGAATCTAGGGTGACATGTTTTAGTGCAAGGTGTCCCTGCCCATGGCAGGAGGGTTGGAAGCAGACGATCTGAAGGTCCTTTTCAACCCTAACTATTCTATGATTGTATGATTAGGGCCTGCACAACGGATTCCTAACGAGATAAAAAATAGATCAACTTTCAGTTAAGTTAACACAAGGAAAATTACTAGCTATTAATAACAGTAGCTGGAGCACTAAAACCTTTGTTTTTAAAGCTTCCACCTATAAGTGTTCCAGGATTAACTCCTTAACTGGTAGGGACGTAAGTTTATATCCACTAAAGATCTAGCCCTCATATTTATAAAAACATGAACAATCCTGCTGCAAACCCAAAGTATTCTTTTAAGAAACTACCTGAACTATTGTCCCCACAAACACACATTTTTAAGCTATATTCATTTCAGTTCAACTCAATACACAGGAAACAAGCCATGTTTGCCAAGTAGGAGAAAAGAGAAGAGAAAGCAAAGAAAAAAGAATCCCAAATAAAAAAAAAAAAACACCCCAACAATTAAGGGAATTTTTTGTTTTTCATTTTAAGAGGCTGATGAAGTACTCTGTATGACTCTGGAGCCCATTAGATTCAGCCCGGACTGGCACACTCTCTCATTATTATTATTACTATCATTAACTTTATACTTCGGAGGTTATTCACCTTTTCCACACTTAGCTGCTCATTTACAGTGATCTGGTGAGCCCCTCACAAAACCTGAACAAAGTGAGCAGTCACAAAGAAAAGATTTCTCTTTCTCCTCCTTTACCTCTGAGGACAAATGAAAAACTGGAGGGAGGGAAAGGAAATCATAAAATCTAGAATAAAAATGGTGGACAAAATAATCACAAAGCAGGGAGCAGGGGATTCTCCTTCTATTTACACAGATGTACAGAACCTGAACAATAGACTAAATTAGAAGAGCATTTCAAAACCAGAAGCATACCAGCTGTCCTCTGAATAGACAACAGCGCTGCTATACCCATGCATTGTACGCTGTGTATCTTTCAGAGATGCACTGTGCCAGCACATCAGAACAACATGTAGTCCTTTCCTGACTTCAGAAGTAAGTTCTGGTGAACTGCATGGAATTTGGGGTTGTCCTCTCAAAGAAAAAACCACACAATCACCACTAAAAAACCTCCATATTTTTCAAGGGTGTTTATTTCAAATATCTTAACACTTATTATCTCCAAACAGGAGTCAGTGGGTATAAGAGATCCTTACCAGTGCCTAATTAAGAAAATGTGATCTCTCTCAAACCCCACATCATGGTATTACTACAGAGTTTTACATGCAGCCTCCCACATGCGTGAGCTTACTGCACGTTTCAGATGATAGTACTACACAGCCTAATGTTATGGTGTGGCCGACTGCCACACAGATCATCAGGATCCAATTTCTGACCTCATATTCTTACCCCATGAGCCTTGAGAGTCTGGAAATGGTACAGAAGCACCATGGGAAGATGAAGCCTGTTATATATCCCCAGATGAGAAAAATAACTCAGAGAACCTCCTCAGCTGCAGAGAAGATGCCCAGGAATTTCCAAGGCACACTTAAATAATTCCTTTTGATCTGAAAGGACCAGTCTATAATTCGATTACTTTTCAAGGAGATAAAGAAAGAACTGTCTATGGAAGGAGGACTGATAGGAAACCTTGGTGTTAATAATTCATTTTCTGGAACAGGAGATGGAAGTACCTTTGGAGACTGACCAGAAAAACTGCTGTAATTGAAGAAACAGTTTCTTAGAGCTTATTTGCACCAGAGTACCCCATGTGCCAGACACTTTCCAAGGAAGTGAGCAAGCACTTGCCCCAGAAATGCACAGTCTGACATTTCAGTTATGTGTATACATATATATGCATATATATATGTGTGTATATATATGTATACATACACAGTAATGCCATATGATGTGGCCCCTGGAGCTTGTAGACACCCCTGCTAAATCCAGTGAAACACATCCACATTGCAGCCCAGCAAACTAAACCAACTTGTAAATCAGGACTCTAAGTTTGAGCAGGAGATATGCAAAAACAAAATAGGAAAGACTGCTGTTGCCTTAACCAGAGGAAGATATCAAGTTAGGTAAGCTATCTTAAATAGGAGGAAAAGCCTAGGTCTGTCTGAAGCATCCAGACATCATTAACAAAAGATCAGCTCCCAACATAGTCTCTCAATCTATTTAACAAAAAAAAAAAAAAAACCACCAAAAACCCCCCTCACACATACACATCCTTTTGCTTGAAATCACATTGTGAACTTTGCAAAACTCTGCACAAATCCCACAATGAAAGAAGAGATTCAAAGTACTTTGCACAACATAAACCCAAAAGGTTTTGCCATCTGGATTCCCAAGTAACCCATTCCTTCATTTTTGCCTGCTAGAGTTCGCCTTCTTTCCAGACAGCTACATAAAATCCTTGGAAATTACTGGCATAGAGCTCCATTTGTCTCCAGTTCTGCCCAGGATTGCATACACAGAATGAGAGGAAGAATTTAAGTGGGCACCATTCCAAGTGGGCTCCTGTCATTCTGGCCAATTAAACTAATGGTCACATTCTCCATGAAATCAAGCAAGGTTTAATCGACTTTCAAGTCAGTCTGAGGTACTTTAATTTACTACCTTGTATGGTTAATTAAAGTGCCCTGAACAGAATCCAGGACTATCTTGCAAATCCTGTAACCAACTAAGAGGCTGTTGGATGGCTTTTCTTCAGCTTCAAAACCCTACAGCTGTGTTCAACGGCCAGGTAAAAAAAGACACTGAACACTTTAAAAAACACCTCCCAATAAATTCTCATCTTTCAGAACAATTTTTCTGACATCTTTATACAAGAAAAATGCTCCCCACTCTGCCAAGACAGAAATAACTTAGAAATACACCTCTTAAAATGCATACCTGCCCTACTCATCCATTTATTACACTACTGAAAAGCACAACTGCAGCATATTTCATACCCTACCACGTTTTCATTTATTGGTAAATGAAACTGCAGAAAAAAAAAATCCATGTTAGCATTATATGAAGATCAGTTTCTCCACTAAAAGAATGCCTTGACTCTTTAATCATAGAAAGTACTATAAATACAAATACAAATACTGTCAGCATTTCTTCAGCTATTTAGAGGTCTGGCTTTCAAAACCAATGCCTAAGCATGCATTTGAAGATGGAAACTCCACAATAGCACATCAAGTTATACCCCTCACTAACAAGGTAAAACTAACAGGTGACATATATTAGCCAGTACTTAACATTTTCTATTTCATAGACATAAAAAGGGACACGGCTTCTCAACTTTCGCAGCATCCCTTTATACCTCAGGGCATAAAACAAGATCTTTCCAAAATAAACATTTCAATTCATTACTAAGACATTTTCTGTCCCTACTATCTTTATAAATATGTGCATATTTGCACTCAAATGTCAAGCTCACAATTTCCTAAAAGATGGCCTTAACAACAACAACCATTTTTAGACACAAGACTGTCGTTAGGCATTCAGCCTGGAAAGCCATAAATCTGGTGGATGCATGGTATTAATTTGAAAAGGTTTTCTGAAGAATAAGATGCCAAAGCTTTGACATAAGTAATTTGCCAAGAGTTAACTATTTAAATTCACAGTCTGATGCGGCTTCAAAACCCAGCACTACAAAACCATGAAGGAATTATGCTGGCAAGTGTCACTCAACAAAAAAACAACTTGGGGGGTGAGGGAGAAGAATTCACTGTAGTAACGTGCAAATTTCAGAAAAGCTTCAAAGGAACGTAAAGAACAAAATCTTCCAAAGACTGAATTGTCTTTGAAGTCATTTGCCTGGAGGAAGAAGAAAAAAAATAGGAGTGAAACACAAGAACTCAAACTAAACAGGTAACGAGGACCAGGCATTCCACAAGTTTATTCTCATCTGCTGTTATCCCCTTTCCTAACAGAGGGAAGTTCTTTTGTTTGTCCATAACTCATCTTCTTGACTTTGGGAGAAAGGCAGGACCAAATATTTACAGACAAGGTAGCTACAAGTACCAGAGCTTGCACTGTGTTTGGCCAAGCTCATCCAGAAGCTGAGGTTTTTTTGTCTGTTTTCACAGGACAACTCTCAGATACAGTTTACAGTCTCAGTTACCACACTGTGCTTGAACATGAAAATCCCATCATTTTCTAAGTTCATTTAGGTAACATTTTGCTTTAATTTCATCACCCCTGTAGGAGATAATTCCTAGCTCTACCAATACTGTCAGAGCAGAAGCTTCCCACAACTAGGGCTGACATTCCCCAGAAAAGACCTGCATTAACCCTACTACACCACCCCAGAAACTAGAAGTCTGCTGAACTGCACTGTGGTTTTATAATGCAAACAAACCTCCAGGAGAGGCTGAGCTGAAACAAACAGTTCATTTATTTTGTGACTGTAGCCAAGTTCAAAACCAGTACGAGAGACTAGCTATTAAATTACTGTACAGCTCAGGATTCAGGGCCAAGGCAGTAGGTTTAAAAACATTTGCATTAAGCATAGGCATGAATTCTGGCATGTATTTAGAAAGCAAATATAACTGGAGGAGTTGGGGGGGAATATTAAAAACCCACAGACAGAAACCCACTTGACCCTTATGCCCACAGTGTAATTGCCAACAGTTGCCAGGGTCCAATTATAACACAAAACTACACCTCCACAGAGGACCTTGCAAAAATCCATTCCTCTCCTGGCCTGGGTTGGTCACTCCAAGCCACAGTGCAGACAGACTCCAGCCTAGTTACAGAGCATCACTAGAGTTAAATAATCACTCAAGCAGATCATGTACAATACACAGCTGCTGCTTCAAATGGATACTTTAAATATATTATGTTTGCCTAACAAAACAGAGCTCAGTAAAGACACTGAGAAGCAGCTTATGCCTTCCAGGTGTCAGCAGGCTGACGTTTGCTTTAGCTCTTGAGAAAAACAAGGGGAATTAAAGTCTTCCAGTACCACCAGGCATTGTAACATCTCGATAATCAAGGAATTTCCCCCTCAGCCTCTCTGCCAGGTTTATGACTGGGGGCTGACAGCTCTATTAGCAGGGCAGGCTTCACAAGAGACGGGAAACAACTTTCTGTTGTTTCGATGCAGCCAGCGAGACAATCCAGCACAGCACAGGCAAGAAAAGAGAACCAGACCACTTGTAAAAGGGATGAAGTCAGCAGGCTGCATTCATACCTGAGTGACCTCTCTTGGACACAAGCTTACATTTCTACACCATCACATGAGGCAGTCAATATCTGTATTTGCCAGCTAAAAGTATCCTCTCCACAAATATTTAAGGCACATTCTACAACCTACCCTTAAAACACAGCTGAACCACCACTCCATGCTAGTGGCTTCGCATTACAGTGAAACACCAGGTTTACTTCAGGTACTGGCTGCGCAAACCAAACAGTAACACAGCCTTCACTAATTCACTTGTGGATTTTTTAAGTGAGCACAGGGCTTTCCAAATCTGTTGTTGTTGTGACGGTAGTGGGGACACTGAAGTCTGCTGGTATTTACACATCCATCTGAAACATCCTGGGTAACAAGGGGAAACATGGAACTCTCAGTCTGTGTACAAAGTCAGCCTTCAAAAGTACATTTCAACAACATTCCTGGTTGCAAGAGCTATTGCAGTTCCCAGTGCAGGCAATGGGATGGATAATCATATCAAAAAGTAGCTTAGCCACTACCAGAAACGTGCTCAACTTAAGAAAAAGTGACAGGACCATATGAAAAGCAGCTTACTATCTAAGTCAAAAAGAGGACTGGGCAACAGACAACAGATGGAGCCAAGGTGATGGAGTTGCCAACTATTAGATGTACTTATCGATAAATACACAACTTGAAATGAAGACATGAGGGAATAAGCAGGAAAAGGGTTTTAAAAAAGAAAAACTATGAGCATTTTCCCTTTTAGAGCTTGCCTAGCAGAGCATTTATTGTTGTGCCAGGCTGCAAGATACCATGCTGCAAGGATACAATAAAAAGCTTTGCCATTGTGCAAATGCATGGTTCTCAGCTACAGGAAGAATACAGAAAGGGAACCTATGATGCAAGTGAACCACAGGCTTCATCCCTTTCAGCAGCAGACACTGAGCAACAGTCCCCTCCTTTAATCCTGCACACGAATCTGTGAAATCATTTGCATAAGGAATTCTAATGGCAAAAGCAAGTGTATAGAGTTGGTGGGTACAGTGAGGTTATGGGAGACCTATAGCACCACAACACCTCATCCGGACCAACTTTCTCCTTCCACAGTCACAAAAATATCATAGAATCATAGAATGGTTTGGGTTGGAAAGGACCATCTAGTCCTTTAGATCATCTAGTTCCAACCCCCCTGCCATGACTAGACTATGTCACCCAAGGCCCTGTCCAGCCTGGCCTTGAATACTGCCAGGGATGGAGCATTTACCACTTCTCTGGACAGCCTGTTCAGTGCCTCACACCACCCTAAAATATTAAACACTGAAGCGAGGATTGCTCCACCCCGTCTCCTGCTCTGCTTCCATTGCCAGCCGCTCACCCTAATGAAACAGCGCAATTCCAAGCAAAAAAAACTACAGAAGAGAGCGCACACACACCACCAGGTACAGTGAACCCACCCCTCTGCCTTCAGTTCAAGCTATTTGTGTTTTACCTGGAAGTTTTACATGAAAAGAAACCAAAATGGCAGGGAGGTTGGAACTGGATGATCTTTAGGTCCTTTCCAACCCTAACTATTCTATGATTCCATAAAAATGGACAATGGAATCACACAGCTGCACAGTATACTCTGCAAGAGTCAGAAAATGACATTTTTATTAGCCTATCAGGATATGGTATGCAACAACAATTTCCAAAGACTATGACTAAATGGAAAGGTTCATAACTATCCCACTGGGCATAGTGGAGGTTCCCATAAAAAAAAAAAAACCTTATCTTAGGTTGTAAATTCCACTGCCTAATTAAGTCCATGGAACTGTAAACGCCTGATGATTCTGCAGACAATAAAATAGGGTAGAACTCTGATCTCTGCTAAAAAAAATATCATTTCAGGTGAAGCAGGAAGGCTTCTCATAAATTAGCCTAAATATTAGCGGCAAGATTTTTTAGGGGAACAAAGAGAAACGTGTGAACTTACATAAAACTGGTATCCTTGATATTCAACTTTCAACTACCAAGGTACCACCTGTCAGAATACCTACGTGGAAAGTCCTCCGTACTTAAAGCAAATGCACTTGCTACCCTCAAAGGAATACAACATGAAAAGCGATCATCTGCATTTATACAGCACCTTTCATCTGAAGGCCACCAAGCAAAACATATATACACATACACCTGAACAGTCGAGCCTGTCATTAAATCATGATTCACGCACTCCTGCAGAGCAGCGCTTGACACAGCAGAACGAGCGCCAAGCTTTCACACCTCCTGGCAAAAGACCATCTCCTGTGGCCGGGCAAAGCTCCGGCCGTGCACAGGCAGACCCTTGCCCCCGGCTCGGGGCACGGGCTGCTGCCACCGGCAGCTCAGGCTTCCCACTGAGCCTGACCCGCTCCCCCTTCACCCCGTGGGGTACGCCCCACGCACTTGCCCACCACAACGCATTTCTCCCCTCACCACACCGCCCGCGGCGGGGGGCGGCAGGACCCCGCCGGCTGCTGCGGACCCTCCGCTGGAAGCTGCCGTTCCCCGGAGCGGCCCCTCACCGCCGAAGGGGAGTGTTCCGAACCCGTGAGGTTCCCCCCCTCAGCGGGGAACCCCGGCAGAACGCGGACACGGACAGCGGACACGCACACACACGGCGCGCGGCCGTTACCTGAGCAGCGGCGCCAGCACGGCCTGCGGGCAACGCGGGCTCTCATGGCCCAACCCGAGGCCAACTCCCGACCCTTCAGCAACCCGGCGAGGCTCTGCCGCGCCGCTGCGGCAAGCGCGGGGGCCCCATGTGAGGACGGACCCAGCTGCGGCACCGGGGCCGTGACCGCCGCAGCTCCTCCCACGGCCGCGGCCCCCCCTCCGAGCACCACCGCCGGACCGCCCACAGCGCCGGGCGGCACCCGCCCTGGAGCCGCCTCTCCCTAACAGCCAATCGGCGGCAGGAAAAGCTGGACGGACGGAGCCGCTCGGCCAATGGAGGAAGGGAAGATAGGAGGAGGGACTCGCTGGTAGCCCAATATGGGTGACCTGTTCTAATTGGTCGTAACCACTTGAGAGGCAGGGGGCTTGACCAATCAAACGAGGAACAACAGCTCCCGGGGGAAGGGAGGAAGCCAGTGGCAGGAAGGAGAGGGGGGCGTTGCTAGGGGCGCCTCGGGTTCACTGGCCAGCTTTCGAGGGCGGGTTATAAATAAGAGATTTAGCCAATAGGAGTACGGCGCGCCGGTGACGGACGGGAGGAAGAGCCAATCACCGTATGTTTATGGGCAGCGGGGGGCTCGAAGCTGTCAGCGGGACGGGTACCCCAACGGGGGCGCGGGTGCCATGGCGACGGCGGGCGGGGCGCCGAGGGGAGCCGGCGGCGGGGCGGCTCGGACCCGACCGGCCACGGCACACCCCCCACAGCCACACACGCGTGGAGACCGTGATTGGGCTGCGTGACGGCATCCCTGATGTCATTACCCCTAATTACCTGCCTCCGACTGTTTCCCACAGCATCCATCCCTTGGTCCGGGCTCTTCCTCCCTCCAGGTCCAGCACTGGAACTTTTCCCTTTTTCCCAGCTGCCCGCAGCCCAGCCGTGGTGTCAGAGCACAGAGCATCCTGCTCAGCCCCGCGAGTCCCTGCCTGCAGCCTGCTTAACATTCGGAGGTTTTGGCTGCCAAACTGTAATAAGTCTGTGATTTTTCACAGGCAAACTGTTATTCATCAAATTAGAACTTACCCACATGCAGGCAGCCTGTAACAGGTACGGAAACCGATACCTTTCTTCCTGCTAGGATGCACTGCCAAACTTCAAGCATCCATTCCAACACGCGGCAGGATTAGAACATCACATTAAATGGTTCGGGGGCGGGGGGCGGCTGGTTTTGTTTTCCATTGACAAGGGACTGATCTTTTTCCCTGACCTCACCTTTGGCAACAGCTGAGCTATTTTTACTGAAACTCTTAAAAAAAAAAGAAAGAAGAAAAAACCAAAGTTCATTTGCTGTACAGTCCTGTATAGAATAACCAGATCCCAAACAGTTAAAACTCGCAGAGTGGTTAACTAAAAATGGTCTCAGACAGGAAGAACACATCACCCAGCCTTGCCATTACTAATAGAAAAGAGCAATTAGAAAGCATTAGTAATATGTTTTCTCATTATCCTTTGCCATTAAGTTTACATCTAATCTTTTCAGCTCAATCCAAAATTCACTTGGGAGAGTTTCATGTTGGAAACATTAGCAGCAACTGTGCAAATAGTACCGAACAGAGATTTATCCTTACAGTTGGATTAAAATCTCTACTCTGCAATTTATTGATTGAATTTAGTCTCAGAATTTCACCCAAGCCTACAGTGAAACTTTCTCTGTATATTTAACTGCAAACCACCACATAAGCATTTCTGCACAGGTAACAGATTAAAAGTACTTTGTGCAGGGAAAGGAATTGTCCTGTTTTCTTCATTTTCTGTCTGGATTTCCTTCACAGGAAATTTTCCCACACTCCCAAATGTTAAACGCCAGCCATATGTAAACGTCTATTCTAATGATGGCTTAAACACAGGGTGCAGTGAAGCTTCTGTAATTAAGCCATTAAAAAATTATTATCATAGCTGTCATATTTTAATCAGTGACGAAGCAGATGGAACTACTCAGATCCAGTGTCTTCTGCTCCTGGGCACTCAAGCAGGTTGGAGCTCCAGAATGGGGCTTTTCAGCGAGATTGATGTTTTACTTTTTAAAGGTACATTTAGGCTTTGCTGGGATTTACCTAAACAAGTTGGAAAGACTTTGCAAAGCCAACTGTGGAACATCTCCGTCTCCGTGGCCATTCTCTGCGCCAGGGTGCAGTGATCCCTGTGGCCTCGTATCCCTTAAAGAAACCCCAGTGCCTTGTCATTGCATCTTGTATTCCCCTGTATCCCTCGCCCCTGCTGGTTTGGAAGCTATTAGCTAGCTTCAAGATGACATCTGGTGGTAGGTTTTTATTACTTCTCTTTCTGGGAGCTAATCCCGACACTCAAGCAAATGAATTATCTTTCCCCAGTTGCCCATCATAAATTTCACCTCTTCTCTGCTTCCCAAACAAGATATATGTTGTCTCAGCTTTTGGCCTGCAGATGTCTTACTGGTAATATCCATGAATAAGCATTTATCCCATGGGCTCATGCAAAGGAACATCATTAAAACATGCCAGTATGATTCAGTAAAGTTAAACCTCAGTTGGAAACACTCTCACTGTATTTTATACAACACCACATGATTCACGTCAGTGATGATCCCTGTTTTGAGAGGGAAATAAGACAATCTTATGACCCCTCCTACGGCTTTGTCTCAAAGGCCTATGTTTTGAAAGCCGAAAAACACGGGGTTTGCTGGTGACAATGTGTGTTTGTGCCTCAAGAGCAGAACCTTTGTCTCAGGAAGTCCCTCGTCCCTCCTGGCAGCTGGCAGAAGCACCCCAGCAAATCTGTGGCCTTGAAATCTGCAGAAGACTTTTGGAGCTTCCCGGGGAGAGGAAAATTAACTATGCATCATGAAGACTCATCAAAGAGACTCATTAACAGCAAAGTCATGCAGATGTCACAGCGTACTTCGCTCTAACCATCTCTCTTGCATCCCAGAAGGGGCAGGCTGCCTGTGAGCACCGCGGCAAGCTCTGCTCCCCGCGGGTATTCCCCTTCCCCAGCTGCCCCCAGGCTGGCTGCCCGGTGCAAGGCTCAGCCACTCCAAGCAGCAGCTCCGTGGCTTTGCGGTTTGCCGCTCTCAGGATGACTCTCCTCCACAGATAGGCCGTTTTGGCTTTTAAATGTAACCGGTTTGGCAAAAGAGCAGCCAAGGGTTAATTCACAGGGTGGTGATAAAAATAGACGTGAGACAAGTTGGGTGAGAGCAGGAAGGAGGGGGAATTCCCTTCCTCTGGGCCTTGGAAATGCCCCGAGGGGAGCAGTCTGGAAGATTTCTCCTTGGGAAGGAGGAATCTGCTGCAGTGTGGCCACGCAGATTTGCCTCCCCTGTAGCAGAGCCGGTGTT